>CAHIKZ030001935.1:2842500-3035000 GCA_903632075.3 Acanthosepion pharaonis
GCATATTCGTATGTATACAAAAATGTAGATGAATTGTATGTTCATATGTATATATATATATATATGCATATGTATAAGTATGAATATGTATGTATGTGGTATGTATGGGTGTATGTATAATTTTGGTTAGGTATTTTTTTATATATATATATATATATATATATATATATATATTGTCTTGGATATGAAATTGCATGTAGTCTATGTATGTATATGTATATAAATGTAAATATTTGAGAGTTAATATTTGTGAATATATGTAAAATATAGTAATATAAATACATATGCATATGGATATGGGATGTTTATGGGTATTGTCCCTTTATATATATATATATATATATATATATATATATATATATATATATATATATGTGTGTGTGTGTGTGTGTGTGTGTATGTATGTATAGAATGTATGTATGTATAGAATGTATTCCAATGGAAGGATATAAGGTCATTTTATTAAAGTTTTAAAATTACTTTTATTAATATTTAATCTCACTTTATTAGATATATATAATCAGATATTCAAAGATGATATTCTGATTATATAAACATATCAGAATATCACCTTTGAATATCTGATTATATATATATATATATATATATATATATAACATAAAAGAATATCATTTTTGATGGCGAATATCTTTGTTTAAATGTCCATATAACCACTTTGAAGATGGCTTGTGTGAAGCTCAGATCAATGAACAGCACAATAAAAAATATCCAAATGTTAGACAATTTTTGCCTCGATTTCCTCCTGAAATTAAAGCAACTATACAAAGTTTAGAATAGCTCATTATCAAACATAATAGACATTTGTTGCCTGTTATATTTAATACACACACACACTTGTTGCTGCCATATCTTCCACAATCGTCATGATACCATGTCTATATGTTGGTTTATCGCAACATGAAGAAAAAGTAACTCACCCACCTCCATACTCATTTTTCTATTTTGTGTAGATTTGACATTGAATTGGTTAATCCAGATATAACCACAAGTCTATTTTTAATTTCCTACCTTATACCCCACCTAGCTTTAGGAAAAGAGGTAACAATTTTTTAAAGAATTTCTCTAAGAAATTATTTTATAAGCAGTTATCTACCATCACCTGAAGAAGTACAATCACAGTATTGAAACATGAAAGCTTTTGTGGAGTTATTTAAAAATGTTTTTATTATAATCTCTTATATTTTTGTTCTACTTTTTTTTTAAAAGTAAATGTGTCAAACTGTGGATTTTAATCCTCCATTTGTTCTTTTTCTCATTTGAATATGAATATATATATATATATATATATATATATATATATATATAGAGAGAGAGAGAGAGAGAGAGAGAGAGAGAGAGAGAGATAATAAAATATAGTTTTACGGTATGCTATATTTACAGGTAAGAGTATTGAATATCAAGGCTAGAGCAGACACATATAAAAGTGGACACTGAAAATTGTGTTCAAGCATGAAACATATTGACACCATTTGATGTTTACTTCTGTGTCCACTTGTATATATATTATATACCATATATCATCATCATTATCATTTGACTGCTTTATGGTTGGTTGGTTAGAACTCCATTAACAATCCCTCTCCACACTGCTCAGTCCTGCACTGCTGTCCACAGATCCTCAATGCCCGACCCTGAGTCCTGAGCCATTGTATCTGAAAAATCAATTTTCATTTCCAGAATGATGCCAGAGAAGTAAAGATGAGATGACCTCTACTGTCCGTAGTGGTGGTTGTAAACAGCAATCACTTCTGTTTGAGCTTAAGAGAGGTTGGTTTCAGTTCTCTGTAAATTGTGTCAAGTGTTGCATGGGATCTCCAACTGATGTTCTAGATTTTTCTAAGCAGATTTGAATATGTTCCATCCAGTTGTCTTTCAAGATGAGCAGATAATGTCTAAGTTTCTGATCAATACAGTAGGACTGGTTCAATCAATATTATAAAGGTTTGGATTTTTAAAGAGAATGGAAGGTTCGAGGACCAAATCTTGTGAAGTTTGTGATATGCACCCCACACAAGAGCTTTGCAGATGTTGAAGTCTTTTTGGGAATTTATTATGTGAGATCCAAGATATTTGAAGTCTTCAACTCTTTTGATGGATGTATTATTGAGTGAATTCAACTCTGACAGTTCAGGGGAGGTTGTGATATATTCTGTCTTACTCACATTGCAAGAGAGACCAATCTGTTTCGCTGCTTGCTCGAGTTATTGCAGCAAGGATTCTGCATCTTTGATATATTGAGAAATTAATGCAAGATCATCGGCAAATTCAAGGTCAGTCAGGAATTGTGGAGGGTACCAACTACTCTGGCAAGTTCTCAAAAGGAGTCCTTTTTCCTCCATGTAGTTGAGAGAAATATGCAGAACATAGTCCAGAACAACTATAAACAGAAAAGGAGCAAGTGTGTCGCCTTGTAGAACTCCTGCTTTAACTTCAAAGAAATCAATCTCACCATCAGACGATACAATGGTGGCAGTGGTGTTTCTGTACAAAGCTTTAATTGTCTCAACAATTCTGGAGAGTGTACCATAGAGTTGGAGGATTTTGAACATAAGATCTCTGTTGATGAAATCAAACGCCCTACGAAAGTCAACAAGACAGATTGTGACCTCTTTATTGAATTTTTTCATCTCTTCCAGTATGTGGCAAATGGAGAGGTTTTGAGCAGTTTCTGACCTGCCTCTTCTAAATCTATTCTGGTTCTTGCGGAGGAGTGGATCGATTGTAGGAACAATCTTATTCAGCAGAAGCTTATTGTAAACTTTTGCTGAAATCAGCATGAGAGTTTGCCACACTTGTTAGATCACCTTTTTTTTTAACAGGGACTATTTCATCCTTCAGCTAAGCTGAAGGGTGGCAAATGTTGTATGAATGTGTGATTGCAAAACTCAAGGAGGATGTCATGAAATATTGGATCTTTTCACAATAATGTTGGTATGTTGTCAAGACCTGGAGATGTTTATTGTTTTGAGTTCATCAAGCATGAATGGGTTGGTGTTTATGTCCTGTGTATTGGATATTTGATTTATTAGAAGTTGCAGATCACTGATTTGTGGTGTTTTTCCCAGGAGTTTCTTAAAGTGGTCAAACCAGTTAGCTTTACGTTTTTTAGCGGAACCACCTTTAAGCCGAATGGAGGGCTTTGATTTTCTTGTTGAGAGTATGTTTATTGTTTCCCAGGTTGCAGCGTTTTGTTTCTCTGTGTGCAGTTTTACAATCTTCTTGATCTCCCCTTGGATGTACTCTGCGTTTAGTATCCTTTGTGCTTTAGTTACATCTTTAAAAGTACTTCTAATTAGCTTTTGTTCATAACTCGGTTTCATTCTTTGCAGATCTTTTCTGGTTTTTCTCACACAAACATCTGAACTGATGTGGGTTTGCTATAACTTTTCCCTCTTTGACAGTTTTGAGAGTGCGACGATTTCTTCTGGAGATGATATAAGGTTGTTGTGTCATGTTTCAATGTCATCAGATTAATCAGAGAGCATTTCATAATGATTCTTAATATCTACAGCAAAGGAGTATCTCAAAGTTCTGTCTGATGATACCATGGCCCAATCGACTGGTTTCATAGGGTCTGGTACTGGCAGTTTGGATGACTTTAGGCTAAGAGCGACATGTATTGAAACAACTCTATGATGAGAACCAAGAGAAGAGAAGGACAAGTATGCCTGGGCATTATGAATATTGTTCTTCCACTTTTTTCTCACGAGGATGTAATCAATTTGTGATCGAGATCCAGATAGATGTTGGAATGTCCACAGATGGTTTGGATGCTTCATGAATCTCGTGTTTGTAATTTGGTGTTGGAACTCTTGAGTGAAATCAGTTTACTCCCCCGCTGCCCCATTTCATTTAGTTTCCTATCATATGTGAATAGAGCATCCCCAATCCCTATTTGACCTCCAAAATTACCTGAGATAACGAGGAATTTGTGGGTGTGGACACTTTCTGTTACTCTTTTTAGATTGAAGTAAAAGTAATCTACTAGTTTTTTTTGTTATTTGTGTTAGTTGGGCAGTAACAAGTAATGAATGTGGTTTGATGGTTACTGTTAAATTCAGCAACAATTATGCGATCATACATTTTTTCAAGAGATCTTAACTTTCCTGAGGCTTTAGGAGAGAAGTATACCAACTTTTGTCAACTGTGGAACGTTGGGAGTTTTTGGTGGCTGAGGTGATGATAAATTGGTATTGATCAAGGTTGTTATAATTCAGGTCAATGTCAGGGTAATGGTACCTGTGCTCCTAGATGTTCAATATGTCAATTTTAATTTGCTTTGTGCAAAAAAGAAGCTCTTGTTTTCTACTGGTCTTTGACAAAGTTTGTGAATTGAAAGCGCTGCAGAGATAACAGGACTTTTGCATTTCATGAACTTTGATGTAGAGTTTTGTTTGCTATTCCTGCATCTCCCCTTTCACAATTACCTCGCTTCAAAGTTGGGAGGTGACTGGTCATCCATTTCATGAGAAATAAGGTTTGAATTGGGAATTGGTTAAGTGGAAACTGGAACCCTGGTGCAGTTAGTGGATGTCATGATGGTTCTTTCAGTAGCTGATACAAAATGTGGGATGCCAATCCTAAATCTGAGTGTTTTTTTGTCGAGACATCATCTCTAGAAAGACAGCCACCCAAGGCTAAAGACTTTTTTTCAAGCCATGAAGTGAATTATCCCATGCCAGACACCAACTTGGAATTTGAATTTTTGCAGACTGTCTTACAGACTCCAGCTACGGATTTGTCCTCTGGGTTTACTCCTGAAGCCTTTCTCATGATTGGGTATGGATGCATGGCAGCAGAGGTTTGAAATCAGAGATTTCCTTCTCTTAGATGAACTATCCTCCCAGACTGACATATTTCATCTACTTAAAGTGTATAGATACATGCATAAACACACATATATATTTAACATTGAAGAAAAATATACTGAAAAAACAAACAAAAATCCTAATATACGATTACGCTGTTTTAATGTTTAATGTCAACGTCGGACGTTTCGGTCTAATAGACCATCTTCAGGACATATTCATCAAACATAATTAACATAGACCATATACAATTCAACATGAAAAAGACGATGGACATAAAAGCAATACCAATCCAAACAGATAACTGAAATCTTTTATAAGATCAGCGTTCCGTTTAAATATGATCACGTCGTCATCACGTGGGCGATGTTGTGAAAACGTATTCCTAAAATTTGAGTATTTTGAATGAAAAACGAAAAGAATTTTATTTTGATCTAAAACTTATATGTACGTTTGTTTTATGAATATGTCCTGAAGAGGGTCTATTAGACTGAAACGTCCGACATTGACATTAAACATTAAAACAGCATAATCACATATTAGGACTTTTGTTTGTTTTTTCAGTATATTTTTCTTCATACTGTCGGATCTATATCCATATATTTGCTTACATATTTAACATTGTATGTGGGAGTAAAGAGTTCGCCATCAAATGTACCACATATTTTATCATATATATTTTAAAAATTATTATCATTTTTAAAAATAAATAAGAAAGAAATAAAAGTATAAAATTATCAAATATATTTTATTATTATTTTTGTTAAAAATATTTGAAAGATAAATAATAAAAACAAATTGATTAGTAGTAAACAAATCAAAATATCATTATTACTCAAATGCTTTTCCAACAAAATTGAAAATATGTTGTCTATAAAAAATGTTACGTCATAATTATAAATAAGAAAACAATAAAAATAAAATTATAGGCAAATGTTAAAAAGATGTTTGAATTATATATGATAAAGAAATAGACGATCTTGAACAAACAGTAAAAGATAAACAAACAAACATTACAAATAATTTTGAAAACTATGTCCTCCTTCATAAAAGAGAGAAAAATGCTATGCTTAAATACAGAGTAAAATCCTTCATGCCAATGTATAAGTAATTTAACAAATACAATGTATCAAATATTCTTCATATAATAATTAATAATAATTCCCAGTGAGAGACTTTTAACAAATAAAACTTGCTAAACAATACTCAAGATAAAAGAATCGATGAACAGCATGACTTATCTTAAAAATAAACAAATATGTATAAAAAGATTATGAAAATATGCATACTACGAGATTATAAATGCATAAAAATATAACAAAAATTAAAATATAATAATGAAGGAAAATATAAAAATAAATGGATATTAAAAGCAATCAAGACTTTCCTATTTTTTTTTTTTTTTTTTTTTTTTAAATATGACATAACTTTCTTTGAGCAATGAAAAAACATGTCCTTTCACTCCTTTTAATGCTGGCTTATCATCTCTCAGTTGCATCTCTGTCTTTGGACAGAGTGCGCTCAGGAGCTTCTCTGTCAAAGAACAGAGGGGCAACTGAGAAAATTATACTGAGAGGTGCCCAGCCCTGGGGAACAGCTGCCCGAGGCCACGCCCTCCCATTGTACCAGAGGAAGGGATTGGTGCTCGCACAGAGGCCAGCGCAACCGACGGTTGGACTGTGGGGAATTTTTGTCCTTTGCCCGAGTGTACGCGCTCGGGTCCCAACTTTAAAACGACTTTGTGTCACATCTCGTTCTGGTGGGGGAACGAGTAAACACCGTCCTTTCACTCTAACGTGTGATGTTTATTTTAAATACAGCTGTACTTTTTGACTACAGTAAATGGATATATAGTTTGGTCAACAGTATAGCCAAGGCCAACAGTACATATTCTAATTTTATATCTTGTGTATGATGCGATCCCCATTCAAAATTAGGTCTTCAAAAGTCATATGATATGCAGGTATATACAGCTGATGTTATTAGTTCCTAAATAGGTATTTATGCTGATGACACTACCATTTACTCTTGTCTGAATAGCAAATCCATCAGAGCTGACAAAGTTAATCTGGCTGCTGCTCTTGAAAAGGACCTCCAATCTGTAGTTAACTTAGACAGGAAATGGCTCGTAAATTCCTATGCCTTCAAAATGAAACTGTTCTTATTTAACCACCATAGAAAAACTTTCCTGCCTGACAACAGCCTAATGCTAAACTCATGGAGAGCAACAAACTACACCTTGGCCTCACATTTTCAACCAACGTGAAATGGAATGACTACATTGAATCAATAGCTCCATCTACTGGTACAGGCCTTGGCGACACCATCCCTATTCGTATTGGCCATGGCGTCTCTGATGGCTGCCTTAAGAGCCTCCTCAGTGTTGTAGGCTCTGCTGTTCACCTCTCTCTCCAAGACACTCCATTGCAGTCTGGCGATGAGGAGTGGAGAGGCATAAGTCGGGCGAACCAGTGGCATGGTTAGCAAGTAGCACCACTTGAACGCATAAGATTTATAATTCCAGTCATCCTTGACAATGTGCCCGATTGTTCGCCTGGAGATTTCCCCTCACACTTTTGCTGTGGGTTCTTCTTGACAACCTCAGTGATGAACTCTGGCATTCTGGTGCCACCAGAGCACTTCTGAGTTTTGCGAAAACTTGCTATACTGTAATGTCACAGTGCTATTGCCACATAAAAATTCCAGATTTATTTGTGCCCCACTGTATATAAAAAGAAACTATTAGTCATAAAAGAATGTAATATTGAAGATATTTCATCTCAGTCCTTTTAATGTTCCTTAATCATTAAGAGAGTTTATGGATTCAATACTTTGGAAAGATGAGAATAAAAATGATTTTGTAGTTGTATTTTCCCCCCATCAACATTAAGAGTCACTGTTTAAACCCAGGCAGCAAGTAGGATTTTTGATATTGATTTTTAAGTCAAATAGTAACTGTCCACCTCTGAAAATCTGGCACAACACAATCTTACTTCCTCTGAGCAGGATTTGTGTGACGCTAATTAAATAATAATAATAATAATGTTTCATTTGAAATGATCTTTAGTAAAAACATTTGAAAATTCTAGAAATTTAAGGATTTTTGAAGCCTTTAAGTGTTTAAATACCAAACAGAACATCAAGAATTTTGGATTGACATCATTGTGAGTGAAAATTATATTTCATTAAAATTGATCATTGATTTCTGAAGCAATTAAAACAGAAAAAACAATGTTTTTCATTAAAAATAAAGATAATAATGCCACTGCTAGAAATAAAGATAAGGCCACAGTTAAAAATAAAGATAAATTTCTAATATCAAAGCAGGAATAAACAGGACACCAAGAGAAATTGGGATAGAATAAAATGTAAGTTTATAGGTTAGATTGAATCTTTTGCCAATCTATCAAAGTGCTTGTAGTTCAGTTAGTAAGAGCACTTGTGTATTTGACTAGACTTTCTTTCCTGAAGCAAAATGAATGCAAATAAATCTCACTAAGAGCAATTTTTCATTGCTAATCTGTGACGGTTACTTCTCTAGATTGACAGCCCCAATAAAGTTGTGATAAAAAAAAGAAGAAAAGAAATGAATTAAGACGGAGAGGGGGAAAAAAGAAAGAAGAAAAAAATTGATAATTTTTTTTGTTCACTTTCTGAAAACAGTCAGTCTTTAGATAAATATTTAACATGTGGAAAAACAATAGAATTCTTCATGAAAGAATTCAAAGCGAGTTTTTTTTAAGTCAGTTTGGATGGTATTGTTAGTATAAAAATAAAGGACTGTCAAGGTGCATAAAGAAAAATATAAACGTGTGAATGACGGACTTCGACAACTGATAACGGAGAGAATATTTTATTCGACTCCTCACTCACTACACAGTATAAACAAACATGGGTTGCCGCCCGACTTCCGACCGGAAGTCCTTTTCCCGCAGGGAGAGTTTTCAGGGAGATAGCTCACATAGATTAACAGTTCTTCCCTCTTTTCTCTTTTCAGTTTGGAATCATCTAATCTGCAAAAAGAAAAAAGGGGCCGGGTATTTACATTATACAGATGATTCCTTTGGTTGGATATGAACCCAAGGATCTTGAATGATGGCACTCCTTTCTTTTGTCAAGGAGTCGGCAATTTGTACATCAGTTGATATCCAAGAGATCTCTGCAATTTCCTTTCTGTCAATCATTTCTCTCAAAATAGCCATCTCTATGCGAAGTCTCTTATCCAAAATTTGGGTTGAGGAATGTACAGAATCATAGAGACAGGAATTGTCTGTTTTGCAGAAGATCTTAATGTTGTTAGTATCATCGTTCAATTGTAGTATTTCTAACAAAAGTTTTCGAGCAAAAAATACAGGCTTCTGCCATGTCAACCATGGCTAAAGTTTCAGCAGCTAAAGTACTTTTGACAACTCTTCTAATACGCTTAGACTGCCAGGCAATGGGCATATACTTGTCATTGCTTCCAACTAAAAAAGTATATAGCCTCCCTGTGAACCTCCATCTGTTAAATTGCCAAAAGAAGCATCACTGTATGCAATAATTTTAGGTGCTCAAGGTTCCCTAAGTCTGGAATATCTATATGAGATTTCTCCTTTTTTTGCTTTTTTTTTACCACCCTGTTAGCCTGTTTTAAACATTCTACATTTTCTTGTTTTAGTATCGAGCTTAACTCACTGACATCATAACTAAGATCGGGTCTGGTTTGGGTGGCTAACCAATTGTTGTCCGATCAGTTGCCTGGTTTCAGTAACCTCTGTTGAAGATATTGCATCTTTCAAATTTCTGCCTGGTTCTAGTGGGATACACCTTAGCTTTTTGACATATTCGTCCTGTCCAAGTTTAACATCATTCCCAGTTTTTTTATGCTTAATCCTATATACTGAACTCAGCAACTTCCTCAGATTTGATCCTAAACAAGTGACGAATCCTGTCCATGACTCTGCTCTGAAAAAATCTCCGAGCCTGCAAAAGCAAAAAAATCATCAACATGAGTAGCTATAATACCATGCAGTTTGTTTCAAAGTTCCATGTAAATATGGCTTGATCATATTTTGAAACCACTGCTCCTGACTTCAACAATTCCTCTTTGAGTGTCAGGTACCAGGACCTTGATGCATCAGTCAAAACCATATACACATTTGGAGAGTTTCCAAATATATCCTGGAGGTACCTTGGCTTCTTTGGGAGGATGCAAATAGATCAATCGTCCAACTCTTTGCTCTGTAAAATGTTGTTTTTATGTCCATTGACTTGCACACCCAATGGTTAGATGCCATTATAGCCAAGGCTATACGTAGACTTTCTTTTAGAGCATGTTGGAGAATCATTTCTTATATTGCCCGCATCCCTTTCCTGAAAGCCTCTCGCCACAAGTCTAGCTTTATAGATCTGTTTGCCATTGACATTTTTATTAGTATAAACCCATCTTGTGGATATTTTGCATTGGCCTTGGTCAGGCACTCTGGGTGTAAACTTTATTTTCAACCCAGCTTTGGAGTTCGTTTTCTTGCCATTTCCAGGTCGTGATTAGAAGAAGAAATCATAATGTTTTCTTCATCACTAGAGGTAGCTTCATCCTTATTTATTGGTCTGGCTTTATTTTCTTTCCATTCCAATACTCCATGATTGAAGTCTAGCCAGAAGGGTTCACCTTGTTCCATAGCCACATTCATTAAATGCTTGTTTTACCTGTAGCTTTGCCTGCCCTACTTATGACGTTCAATGTTCGCCATTCGAATCATCATCATTGGCAAGTTTGCATTTAATGGATTGTCCTGGCTTGGGAAGCGAATTGTTTTGTGAATTGGATTTTGCTTTGGTAGTACGTGCCTCTCTCACAGTCTGATGTTGTGCAACATGATCATTCAGAGTTCCTGGTTCTTCAGCAACATCGTTTTTCGTCAGACATTGATAAGTTTGAAGATCCTTCAGGCTCACTTTGTGAAGTGGTGGATTCACTTATAGCCTCACTTTCAGAGGAACTTTGATATGTTTCTGGGTGAGACGAGGCGACATGGGTGCACTCTTACATATGTGCCCCATGTTTAACAAGTACCTGCTTGTGCTCCCACCCTATGACAGTTCCTGGACCGAGCCATCTATCACAGAAATTTCTCTTATAGAAAACAACATCACCATTTTGTAGGATTGTGTTGTACTAGTCCTAACTTGATGACGAAGTGCACGCCTTAATTTTTCCAAGACTCACACATAATAAATTGTTTTCTAGCTGCATGCATGGCATTGAGGTTACTGGCAACTATCTCACTGGTAGAGACACCTTCTAATGCAGGGAGTTTATCATTCAAAAAGGAGGGCAGATTGGGATTCCTACCAAAAACAAGCTGATTGGGGCTGAATCCGTGAGCACTGTGAAGTGTATTCTTTGCACTTATAGCCCATGCTAGTGCTATCTCAAAACTACAATTTGTGTCCTCTACAGTCTTTTTTTGACCATTTCTCCCAATATCCCATTGTGTCGTTCATTTAAGCCATTACTCCATGGACTTTCAGCAGCAGTGGTACGACAACGATATTTAAATTCTGTGCCATGTCACGGAATGATTCGTTATCAAATTCCCTACCATTATCAGTTAAGATAGATCCAGGAGTCCCAAAATACGCTTATCCAGTGTTTAAACATAGCACTGATGATGTCCGATCTTTCTTTACTTGGAATCCTAACGCCGACACTGTATCTGGTAGCATGGTCAATCAAGTGCAGTACCTTGTTACCATTAATCTCTTTAATATCCATAGCAACAGTTTCATTAAAATAAGATCCTAATGGGAATCCAACAATAGGTCTAGGTTCGTTTTTTTTTATAGTGAATACACACTTCACAGGAATTTGGAAGTGCTTGTAAGATTTTCATAAATTCAGGATCTCTTATTCCAGCATTTCTAACTAAATCACATAATTTCTTACTACTGGGATGACTAAATTGTCTATGTAATTTGGTTTGCAACTTTCACTTTTTCTGATTTGTTTTAGAGGAGATTTCTTTTTAACAAGAAGAATGTGTTTGAGTTTTTACCTCTATCTGGTAGGGGTCTGGTGATAGGGATGATAATGACCAGACGATGTGCATCTCAATGGAATTTTCTTTTTAAACATCGTCACACTGTCATGTTCAAAATTGAGACAGGTTCCAGCTCTTTTCATTGCATCTTTGCTTAAGAGAAGTGGAATGTCAGAATCCACAACATCGGGTAACAATATTGACGTCAATGTCTCATGATGACACATGGTAGAGTCACATTGTAGAGAGAGTCCAGCTTGTTTCCATCCCCGAACTTAAAAGTTCTCTACCTTTCCTCATAATTATTTTTTTTTTTCTGTGCATCAGTTAATGTTTCGAGAAAACATTCATACCATTTTTTTCCACAAACGGTGCCAGATGCACCACTATCTAGGACAGCGGAACCAAGTGTCTCACCCAAAAGCGTGTTGCCATTTGCCTCGCGTTTTTGCTGACTCATCAGCACAATGTTAGCCAGATACAGATAACTTTCGTGTTCGTCGCCCTCATGTTTGTCCCGGTATCGCTGACATAAGGGCAGTCGTAAGACCAGTGAAAGTTGCAGCCACATTTAAAGCACACAGTGGGGTTGCCTTCGGGTCCTAGCGGGTTTATTTTGTTTTTGTCAGTGGAGCGGTTTTGTTGTTGTTGTTGCTATGTCGCTTTTCCATGGGTATGTTTTCCCTCGCCGACTATTAAAATGCGTAATCACGGCGGTGGGAAGAGAGCGACCATAGTATACCTCGCTAGGTTCGTTTTTTATTTTCAGTAAAGGCAATAACATCTTCCTTCTTGACCACTACGGGTGTAGAGTTCATAGATGAAGCTTCAGACGGCTGTCTATGCATAATCTTCTTTAATTGTGCCGACATGGAAGAGAGTGTCAGTTCGCCGACAGTCGCCTTTGACTAGTCTTTCATTTTCAGGGTTGAGGAAGCACTCTTTAATGCCCTGAATGCAAGTACCGGTTCAGGCAGGATGATGTTGAAATCTTTCAACTTAGCAACGGTCGGCCGAAGTTGATGAGAAAGTCTTCCACTGATGTTTCAGGCTGTCTCCGTATCCTTCGAAAGTCTCGTAGGCCAGAAAAGGCCGACTGGTTTATATCTTCCAAAAAAGCGTGTCCAATTTTTCATACAGTTTAGCCATTCCATCCTCAGAATTATGCCGCAACATCCAATTCCAATACAGCTTCTCTGGGTTTTCCTTCCAGTGAAAGAAATACTATGGGGGCGCGCGTTTTGTTTTGTCAAGCGACGTGGCCATTTCCCAGATTTGCATTTCTTTTTTCCACGTGCTGTACTTGTCTTTAACTAAGACGGGCGGTGAAATGTGCTTTGAAGCCATAACTACGCTCTGCTACCAATGTTAGTATAAAAATAAAGGACTGTCAAGGTGCATAAAGAAAAATATAAACGTGTGAATGACGGACTTCGACAACGGATACGGAGAGAATATTTTATTCGACTCCTCACTCACTACACAGTATAAACAAACATGGCCGCCGCCCCGACTTCCGACCGGAAGTCCTTTTCCCGGCAGGGAGAGTTTTCAGGGGAGATAGCTCACATAGATTAACAGGTATGAGATATGAGTTCAAGTCTTGGCTGAAATTACTTTGTTTCAAAATTCTGCAAATTAATTTAAAAAAAAAAAAAAAAGCATGAAAGTGAAGAAAGAAAAAAAGGAAACTGAAAACAACTCTTGAAAGAAATTATTAAGTGAAAATGATTAAATTGTGGATGGACTAACGTTGTTTCAGGTTTGCAATTGGAATGTTTAGGTTGATCCGTTGGGAAGATCCTTTCCAGTGATACATATGGATGTTCGGAGCAATGTCGATTAGCATGCGCAAATCTACTGTTGCATCCTGCAAGAGACAAAAAGTAACAACAGTGAATGTCAATAATTGGTGCTGAAGATATAAAAGTTGCAGAAGCCATTCTTGGCACCCTTTGCTCTCTCATATTTTATGTTTCTATTCAACTAGTCTCATGTCCACATTGAAAGCATGTTTATCAACAACATGACCAAGGAGACAAGCAATGGAGTTCTACAACTGTGACACTATTTTGGCCAAGTCTAATTGTTAGTCATACAACTGTTTACATAAATGGGATTCATGGGAAATATTTTTGAATTAAAGAAATTTGTATTTTTAATTTTCCATATGGGTTTCCCCTGCAATCTAAAAATAGCATTCCTATGAAATGGTATAACACAAACAAACAATTAGCATTCATTTAGATGGGGAAAAGATTTGAAAGTTCCCAAACCTCAAAATAACATAGTATGAAATTTTTATTATGACCAAGAGCCAGAATAATTGCAGAATACTAGGACTTACATTCTGCCATATTTCATGCCTTCCACATCAGCCACAGAGAATAGAGAATATCAAACCCTGAACTTTGATATTGAGAAAACAGACATTAAGTAATTTTTAGTGTTTGAAAATATTCAGATATTATCTACCTCCAGGTACTGTTTCTTCATTTTATATTTCAGATAGCCTGAGACACCTGCACTAATACAGGATACCAATATAGGATACTATTACTAATACAGTATACTAATATAGGATACTAGTATAAAATGCTTATACTAATATAGGATACCTGTACTAATACAAGATTTTAGCACTAATAAAGCATACCTATACCCATACAGGATACCTGTAATAATACAGGATAATAATAGAGGATACCTGTAATAATATTAAATATTTATACTAATACAGGATACTTGTACTAATATAGGATACATGTAAAAATAGAGGATACCAATATAGTATACTAATATAGGATACCTATACTAATGTAGGATATTAATATATAAGATACCTGTACCAATATACCTGTTTTTTATAAAAGCAAAGTAACATAAAGCAAACTTTTGAAAAACTGAATTAATGGGTTGAAAGTTGAAATGTTACTTTTAGACTGATGATAGCAAAATGAATATTCTTGAAACTATAAAGTATTTTAATTATTTAAAACTTAATCTTAAGCAAGACAGTTTGTATTTCAGTAGCCCCCCCCCATGAAGGGAAGTGATATTTAATTCCAGAAGTGTATGCCACGCTTATTTCTAGCATTCCTTGGTGCAGTTGTGGCTTTTCTTATTCCGAAAGGAATCTGCAAGAAGAAACAAATAACAAACACAATTGTTTTTTTGTTTTTTTTTACCTTGAATTGGACATTGAAAAGGTTTCTCCCCAGTATGTCGTCTTAAGTGAGTCCGTAGCTGTCCACTTTGGCAAAAAGATCGATTGCATCCGGGATAGTTACAGTGATATGGTTTCTCACCTGGTATGAGAGAATGAGGAAAAAAAAAAAATACTTGCCTATTAGAATTTTGAAACCAAAGATGAATGTATTTGTAATAAATTATTTGATAAATACTGATTAATTGATGCATATTTGAATATTTATTTACATTATGTTCAGAATATGAAGAGCAAGAAATAAAAATCTTAATTCAGATTTCTCCTTTAGCTACCTGCAGTTTATGAATGGCATTTGAAACATTTCAGCTATCAGTGGAAAAACCAATAGGTAAATTGAGGCTATTAACACAGAACTCAACCTATTTACTCTTACCAGTTTCTCTTTGGTTAGACATTGGATATTTTATACTCGATTATAACAGGACTCAATTCCAAATGTTAACTAATAATCGTAAATTCTCACTGAGATTTAAGGCATTTTACTTGACAAATTAAAAAGAGAAGCCAACATAGGCTGTCAGATTCAGATTGGCTAGCATTTATAAGGCGACTGTCAATGATGGCCAACAATGTTAATGGTTCATCATTATCATTTAGTTCTGGTTTATTCATGAGTGGTACTTTCAATGATTCATTGTATCCATGGCAACATTTCTAGACAGAATATAATATGTAAAAAGAAGTTTTACTTGATGACAAGTCCACTACGACTATATATATATATCCACATACACAGAGAGGATGCAATGGGTAAACTGTCGCCATTTTATATTTTTAATTTTGCGCATGCATGTTTGTTTTTTATTTTATAGACTGCACAGTATAGTAGGGTCAGTTGGGTACCATCTGTAAGAAAAAGAGCACCATGATGTGCTGGAAATTGTTTTTTATGAACATTTCAGAGGATTTGAAAAGAGTTGGTGGAGTTTAATAGTGATTATGAAGGTATGCCAGCTTGGAAAACTCACTCTGATCATTCTGATAAGAAAATAACTCTCAAATTTATTGGTGAAGCTTTCATCAAGTGCCTTGTGGAGGTAGTGCTGCAATGAGTCAAGAAGGTAGTTGCTGGAAGACCCTATGTTAGGCTAAAGAACTCTGCATCATGCCACACAAGCAGGAAAACCCAGTCATTGCTGTCAGACAATTTCTGCAATCATATCACCCATTATATTTGGCCAACTAACACCCCAGAGTGCAACCCCCTTGATTATTATGTGTGGGGAACAGTTGAGTGAGAGACAAAAAAAAAACTCCTTGTAACACCAAAAATGAACTGAATACAAAGATTATGGCAGCATTCACCAACTTAAACAAGGAGACAGTCCAAGAGAGTGCAGGAGATTCAAACGTTGTCTAGAGGGTGTGGTTGAAGCTAATGGCGGCGATTTTATTGAATAAATTTACTCTTTAGTATTTCAAGATATTTTTGTGTAATTTTGATAAATATATCTGTTAAAATGAGATGTCAGTGTTATTTCATATATATATATATATATATATATATATATATATATATATATATATATATATATATATATATCAATCAACTAAGTGACAAACTTTTGCTTATGTGTGTGTGTGTGTGTGTTAAAGATCAAATGCAAATCAAATTTGGATTGGAATTGGACAGGATGATAAGATAAAAGAACAAATAGAACAATCTGACATGTTTCACTTTTATCAAAGCTTCATCAGAGACTGAGAGAAAACAGACAAAAAGACAGAAACACTGGTATTTTTAATTATGTTTGGATCAGTTCTCATTGGTCAGACACATGTCACGTGTCTTAAAATCGTAGATAAGTATGTGTATATAGAAAATTCTTGTATGTCTATTTGAGCATTGGATGGTAACGTGTATTCATAATTGTGTATGTGTGTCTGTTGAGTGGAAGTTCCATCTTTGTGTGGTCAACCCATGCAGTGGGGTGTCACAAGATTCTAATTTATTGCTGACCTCTTTAAGAATGTATTCTTTGTATTAGATAGATATAAGTTAGATTCTTTAAGAGGCTGTGAGGTGTTTAAACATTAATTCTAAGCAGAAAAAGGGTTAAGCCCCAAAAGAAATATAAACTGGAAGATAGAGAGTTAGAAAGAGAGAATGGAAAACATTTTCCCTGGTAATATGAAGGTGAAAGTGCCACCTGGGTTGCTTCACCCCTACAAATTGGAATGATGCACCAAGAGTTTACTTTTTTTATCTATTGAAAATCTGGCATGCAAATTGAGAAATGGTTTTGTCTTTTTCTTGGTAAATTAGAAAAACACATGATATTGGTGAAAAGAGAAGCAGATAGGAATTATATTTTTGTTAGCAAAAATGAATTGAGAAATGAAAAAAAGAATGAACCCACTGTGAAAATCGATCTGTCATAACAGATAGATGATCTGTTTTATATTTTCACTAAGATGGCGACTGGCTCAAGGATGGAAAACAGTATGTCTCTTTGTTGAGGATTTAGGTAAACATATCTATTTTCATTGATGAAAAATTGGAAAATAATTTTTATCTATTGCTTGGAAGGTTAAAATGAGAAGGTGAGCTGGTTTTTGTTCTTGTTGGACAAGTGCATCCAGGAAAGGAGCCAGAGAATTGAAATTAATGAGGAGAATAAACCCCACCCTTTCTCTTATGCACTCTAAAAATTACACAGTTATGCCAGCCCTGAGAAGTGGGCAGAGTTAGAATACTGAGAAGGAAGGAGAATTTAGCCCTGCTTGTGCGGAGTAGAAGTACAAAATATGAAGTGAAGCAGGTTGGAGTTAAGGGAGAAGCAACCACTGTGACTCTTCCCAAGGAAGGTGGATAGTTTTGGGCCAAAGTGCATATAAGCAGATGACTTTGGGGAGTTCAAAGACTTTGGGCTGAGGACCCATATTAAGTGCCTCTGAAATCCATGTCAGCTGCCACCAGATTTCCCGATTCCAAGTCTTTGAACCCAGCTCCTCAAGAAGTTTAGACATGGCCCAATGTCACTATAGAGATTGACATGGGAAGAGTTAATTTTTGTTGTACCAAGAGCTATATAAACCAATTTAAGATTAACACTGTGAATCTCTTGTTTTATTTTTTGCCATGAAGATATTTTTTTCCTTAATATAGGTGTAGGCAGCAGCAAAAGGTGTTATAATCTTTAAAAAATGATGTTTTTTTTAAAATTAGGGTGGCATTATTGAAAACAAAGTTATGTCCAGCATCATTTCAATACAAAACAAGAGAGTTAGATCCTTTGCCCAAATGCAAGTCTCTCTTGTGTTTGTAGATGTGAGCTTTTAGATCATATGATGTCTCCCCAACATAAACATTTTTGCATTGTAAACAATTTATTTGATAAATTTCAGCATTTGTATTGGTGTTGGGTTTATTTGTCTTCCTATTTATATCTCCGATTATCTTGGAGGTGGTGGTAACAATCCTAGTATTAGGGATGACTAATTTGTGAGTTTAGTAGAAAGAGTGTTGAAGGGCAGGATTATGAATTTTGTGTAATTTTTATGTTATAGTGGAACACACCTATTCTTTAGTTAATAGACTCTCCCACCTATAATAAGTAGGAGTAGTAATAGTAACGAGAGGTCGCTCGGTGAGTTGTTCAGTCAGTCGATGCTGGACGACCATGAGTCAGATACTAAAGTATCAGCGACCACGACTAGATTTCTCTGCGTCATACCTATTATATGAAGTTCCTAATGTTTTGTTCGTTGAACCTATTTTAGGACCGACTTAGTACAAATACAAGCCTCCACTATGAAACCACTCCATAACATTTTGTTAGAAGTGTTATTGGTGGTATCTGTTTTTTTTTGTCTTTGTGGATTTTGTAAGCCTGTTTTTTAGCATTAAGGATAAAATGATGTGGGTAGTGGAGAAGTTAATACATTTCTCTTCTTCATTTAGGTATTCCAGGCTACATATCCTAAGGGCTCTGAGGTAGAAGTACACACACACACACACACATATATATACACACACACATATATATATATATACGCGCACACACACACACACACAATAAAAGTCTTTGAATCTTTTACATTTTAATATAGTAACCCTTATTCTCAATAACAGCCAGTATTCTATTATTCATTGATTTTGTTATTATTTTTTTTACTTCAGCAGGTTCAATTTGTGACACGGTAGTTTTAATTGCTTCCCATAGGTCTGCTTTGTTATTATATTGTTTGCCACCGTCATATAATTTCAGCTTCACAATTGACCATAGATTGGATTCAGATCAGGACTTGATGGTGGACATTCTATTATCTTCCCCCCTGTAAATCTATTATGCTCAAAGAATTCAGGGGTAAGCTTAGATACCTGTGAAAGAGCATTGTTGTGCATAAATACACACTTCACTTTGAAACTGTGACGTGTAGCATACAAAGAAAGTCTTGTTCATAAAATCGCAATAGTTAGCACTGTTCAATTTACCTCCTTCATCGATTTTGTAGGGTCCAATAATGGTTTGGTTGACAATTCCAGCCCATATCATAACACTACTGCTTCCCTGTTGCCTTCTTTTAGGCAAATTCCATCCTTTGACCCATTCACCAGTTCCATCAAATGTCACTTGAGATTTGTTCATGAAAATTACTTTAGAAAAATCAATTTTCATGTATTTACTGTCACAATTTTAATGCTTTAAAATATTTGCTTTAGTGAGACGAGGTTGCCTCAGAAATTATTTCTTAGATCCTAATTCACAAAGTATTCTACACCTTTTGTCCTTCTTGACTCCCTCAATTCCAGTTTTTTCAAATATCTGATTGCTGGTAAAAGGTGGTTGTTTTGCTATAACTCATTTTAGTTTATGTTCATCTTGAGGAAGCAAATTCATATAGCCTTTTTCTTTGCTTTGAGTTCACTACTTGTATTTTCAGCAACCTTCTTTATCGTTTGATGATCTCTGCAAAGCTCCTTTGATAGCTTCAATGTGGAGATTTCCTCACTCAATAACTTTGTTATTTTCTGTTTTTCAGCATTTGTTAGACTCATTCCATTACCCATGTTTCAACATGTATTCTAGATACAAAGAAAAACAGTTTTTATTAGATTTCAGAGGTCTTAAGCTAATATTAGTTTAATCTGCATGCTAACATCAGTCCATCCATTTTCATAAATTCCAAATATCAAAAACTAACCATTAGAAATAGCAGAAGATTTAGTTAAGTATTTTATTAGGGGTGGAAATGGATAAGCTTAAAAGCTTCAAATGTAAAAGAACAAAAAGAATATAAATTCAAATGTCTATAACATTAATTTAAAAAAAGGGCTCAATACAAGAGCAGAGCAATAAATATTTATTATAAACTGTTACATTGAAACATGCAAGTTACTGCAACAAAAATGCATATTTGTCGCGGTAACTTGCATACTCCAATACAACAGTAATACACATACACACACAAATATATTTTATATATATATATATATATATACACACACACATATAAATATATATATACACATAGACACACACACACACACACACACACATACACACATAAATATATATACACACAGACACACACACATATATATATGCATATAGATGCGCACACAAACACAAAGATACACACACAAAGACAACGACTAGCCAGCAATTATATGTATTGATTACACCATGAAACCAACGTAGTATAAATGGGATCAAGAAAGTAATCCCACATAGTTCAAAAAGAAATAATATCCTTTCTCAGAGCTGGAATATCAACATATGTGGCAGTAAGATACAGGCAGACAACAGACAAGCTTTAGAACAAAAACAATTTATTTACACAACAAATGAACGATAGAATAAAGTTGAAATAAATAGGGTCTTGTAGAAAGTGTGTGTGGGCGTGGTGTATGAGGAAGTACATGATTTCCATAATGACAAATGTACTTAACTGGATGTTGTCAACTGAAATAAAAGAATAATGAAAATTCTCTCTCTCTCTTTCTTTTTTTGTTATTTTTTTTATATTAGCATTACCTCTTCTTTTCTCGTTATCTCTTTTTTCATGAATCTCTTCATATTTCTTTTCTTTGCATCAGTTCAACATTTTATAAATTTCTTTACTTGCATCGATTTAACTTGAATGTTGCGGTCTATAAATTCTCTCATGTAGTGCATGAATCAATTAAGTGCAAAACCTTTTCTTTCTTTCAGAGATAGTTGTCTCTGCAACAAGTGAATTAAATCCCTCCTCAACTTTGTGTCAGAATAATCATATCCACAGAGGATTGGTGTCTCGCAAAAATTCCTTTTGTCGCATTCAGATCAGTTGGAGCTTTATGAAGAGTTGAAATACTCAATGCGAGCATTTATTTCACTCAGTTTCGGGTTTGGTTAAAGATGGCTAAATCTCATCTTTAGGGAATATTTTGTTTAAGGTGCTTTCACCTAGTGAGTCGATTCCGAAACTGATGTTACTGTTAAATTTCCCATGTGTGCAGTCTGGGTTTGTCACATGGGCCTCAATTTGGGCGATCATGTGTCTTACTTGCACAACTTCCTTATTTGGGCATATCATCTTCCTCTTTTAGATAAGTTATTGCCTGTGCGACTGCTATTGTCTTTTTGGCTGCTTATCTGTCTAAATTTTATAGTGTAATGGGTCAACCGAGAGATGGACAGGTGAGCGTATATTTATAGGAGAGGGTGTAAACTCAGTGAGAGAGTGGGATTACAGAGAGAGGACTGAAATGGATTTGACTCCAGGTTAAGCGTGTGTATATTAAGGTTGTCTTTATTATTTTTTCAAAACCGCCTGTTGTAATATGCATATACTCACACACACATTTTATATATATATATATATATGTGTGTGTGTGTGTGTGTGTGTGTATATTGGGGCAGCAGATCATTATTCAAACATATATTGTTAAATATAACAGACAACGAATGTCTATTATGCTTGACCATGAGCCATTCTAACTTCATATAGTTGCTTTAATTTTGGGAAAAATAAAGATAAAAACTGTCCAACATTTGGATATTTTTTTATTATGCTGTTCCTTGAACTAAGCTTTCAGCTCACATGAGCCATCATTAGAGTGATGGACATTTAAACAAAGATATTCACCATCAAAGATGATATCCTGTTATGTTTACATAGAAGTTTGTATTTGTGGTACATGCTTTGTACAACCTTAGGTGCCATGTTGTACCAAAATGTTAGTTTGACATGTAATACCCCTCCTCTCCCAGCTATTGCTTTCATGGTCTGATGGTGTCGCTCCACTATTCCATTTCTCTCTGGCCTGTACCCTGCTCTGTAGTATCTTCTTATTTTCCATTTTTCAAGCATAACTTGGAATTCCAAACAGAAAACTATGCCATTGTCCATTACAACCTCCACTACAAGACTTTGTTCAAGAATAACCTTCTCCAGTTCTCTGTAACCACAGTTGCCATTTTCACATTATTGCCAGTCACTCGGGTTCACAGTCAATCATCGACAAGTATGCACACCCACGATAATGTGTTATATCAACAGCTAACCTTGTTCAATTGTTTGTCATTCCAATCTCACCAGGATCATGCACATTTGGAGCAAAGTCAATCAATTGACATCTAATGCAGTTCCTGATCACCCTCTGGACTTCCTCCCTTTTTATGAATGGGTTGAATTTTCACACCAAATATAGAGTCCTGCTTACTCCCATATGATGTGTACCATGCAACTTTTCTAGCTTTCAGGCCCCTAGACAGTATACTGGAGCCTCTTCTTATCAATGACCAACCAACTTGAGTTAATGTATCTGCCTTATTTCTTTCTGAAGGCACAAACACTGCTTTCACTCATAATCCAAATTTGGATATCAACTCTCCCAGTATTCCTAATCTCCACTTTACTATAATTTCTCCGGCACATTTTGTCTGTATTCTCCTGTTCTCCTCTACAGTAAAAATTCACTCAACTTAGTTCTGTGGCTGAATCAGTCTTTTTTTTCCACCTTTTAACTCCCACTTTAAAACCAAATTAACGCCTTTTAGCACAGGATCTAATTAAGCCACATTGATGCAATTATAGGCGTCCTTTTTTCTCAGCTATGCTGCATCTTCTACTATCAAACTGCCAATTTCTATGACTATGCATGTAGCAATAATACTAGCATCGTACCACACTATTCCTGTTTTTGTTTTAGGGATGTGCCAACTCCCAGTCATGGGGTCCGCTTTCTTTACTTCAATTAAGATCTACTGCACCACAGCGACAGTTTCATCAGACTTTAAATTCCCAGTCTATTCTGCTTGCTCTTCTTTTCACATAGAACTTTTCCTTTCTTCAGCTTAATGCCCAGTGCTGCCCCTCCTTCGAAAGGTTCTGGTGGCTTTGTTATTAATCAATTCCTTAAGATGATCCACCACTTCCTCCATCGATACCTTTGTTACATCTTTCATGATGTCATCAATGTATGAATCAGTAGCATTTTTTGTCTTATTGCCCTTCATCAGCACAGTTTTTTTTTTTTAGGACCGTTGCCATAATTTTCAGTGAAGCATTGAGTTTGAACCCCAACTGAGTCAGGTGTGATGATGCGGCATTCACCCTGGGCGGATTGAGCCGGCTTCTTCCTGTTGTGAGAAGAAGATTCTTGGGATAAATTACAGAAGTAGGGTACCCAGGCCTACTCGGATAACGTTCTTGCTTGCCGCGGGGTTCCCACAGACGCAGAGACAGGAATGACCAGAAGCCGCCGGTTGCCGATGCAGACGCTCCTTGGATTTTCACCAGAGCCCTTATTAGCCGTGTGTGTGTCAGACCTGTCCGCCTTTCAAATTCCTACCAGGAACGAAGTTCCGGACGGCATAGCTCTGACACTACCATTTACACCCCCCCACCGACTGTGAGGTAAGGGTTGGACTGAGTCAGGCTGTAAGTTTTCACCTTATAGCACACCAATTGGTACTGCTATAGTTTTTCTATGACATGTAACTGCAGGTAGGCTGGCTTAAGGTCCATGATTGTAGTTCCTCCTGCCAACTGCCTCCACTTTCTTATCTTTTCATCACACACATATGTTCCCAGTATGGCACTCTATATAATGGTTCAACTCCCGAAAGTCTAATACTGGCCTGACTTTTCCTTTTGTAGCTTGGATCACTGCCATCAACATTCACACTTTCACAGCAAGAGATTACTCTATGTAATCCACCTTTCTGCCTCCTTCTTAAACTCTACTCTTTTTTTTCTTCTTTCAAGGAATTCTTGTAGTACTCCACCTTGTTTTTTTAATACTGGAGACTCTCCTATCCAATTCTATTCCACAGTCCATTTCTTTCCATAGAAACTCCGCTGTGAAGTCCTTGTCTTCAATTCTGCAATAGTTTGGAACTTGGGCAGCTGTGGCACAGTGCATCTCTCCAAACTTCACCTTGCCATTTTTTTTTTTACAGTTACGCCTCTTAGCTTATTGATCATGTCTATGCTGACAACAATGTCGATCCAGTCAATGACTTGATCAACGATAATTGCCTGTTTTTATCCTTGTTCCATCTACTTTTATCTCCATCTGCTGTTTTTTTTTTTTTACATTTTTATCTTGCTTTAGTCAACTGCTTTCATAGTGCCACTTCCACTCCACCCACTCACAAGCTTGGAATGAAGTGAAGTGGTTGTGCAGGTGGTATCAACAAGAGCTACCACAATTACACCATCCACTGACACTTGTTATATCGGAATAAAGTGTCGCTGTTAACACTGGAGTTTGAACACAGATCACCAGAGAGCAAACACAGGTGATCCCATTTTGAATAAGTAGATCATGTGATGGTAAAGGAAATGTATATATGGGAATTAGTGTGAAAAACAATCATTTCTACACTATCCTCTATTACTATACAGATTGCTGTTCTCTATACTATTCACTATACTATTTCTCTATACTGATCACTATTTGGTGGTTACTTTTGTAAGAGTATTATTGAGCAAGTACTATTAGTGCAAGTGTTATTCGAAGGCATCTGACACCAGTATTGTTCAACAGCGTTACTATAGTTGTATCAGCGATTACAAAGTCTCTACTACAAGGAGCATTACGAAAGTGTTAACGAGTATTCATTGATATTACAAAAGTGGCAATAAGTCTTGGTTGACATCACAAAACTTCTTTGATTGGTACTGTGCCTTCGTTCTGTTGACGAGATAGCTACTGGTACAGGGGCTTCCCCTTGCTTGTTTCTTGAGCGTAATACCTCACAATATGCCCTAATTTTTTGCAATTGTAGCACATTACTGTTGTTCTTGGTGGCTCCTTACAGTCTCTAATTAAATGCAATCCCTGACATCTACAGCACCTAATGCTTGATGATTCTATATGACCTTTGTTTTCTTTTGGTCCCATGCTTCGTGCAATCACTGTCACTGTTTTGGGATCCTGAAGTCTTCTGTTGACCAAGAGCCTTGTAGCTGGTATCATTTCATGGAGGTCCATATTTTCTATATCAGCCACTTGTTACAGTGCTAAAGATAGGTCATCCGGGAAGCCAGTCATGAAAGCTATTTTTGCTGTCTGATCCAGTCCTCTCCCTAAATATCCTGCAGGCCCCACCAACCTTTTGATATTATTGTCATAGACGTCAATTAATTTTTGAGTCCATTTCACTCTCTTGAGCTTTTTATAAGCTTCAAAGGGCCCTTCTGTGAACACTTTTTCAGTCTGGTCTCTATCGTGTCCTTGTCCAACTGGTCGTCATCAATCATTTCAAATTAGAAGGCAAAGCACATCTCCTTGCAGAAAAAGTGAAAGGAAACTAGTAAGGTTAGGCACTTTGAAGTTTGGCGACCAATTTCATTTTCTTTATTCATGTGACTATATCACCTTCTCCATTAAACAGTGGCATCACATCTCTACCCAGTCTGACCATTCCAGATTTCATATTGCTGAAATAGTTTGTGGTTCAAAAAATTAAAAAAGTTCTCCTATGATCTGATTTCTCTTGTCCTCTTAAATCTCCTTCCTCTCTCGCAACCTTTCTCGTATGAAGCAAACAAAAAAAAAGAAAAAGAAAAAAAAAGAAAAAGAAAAAAAAAAGATGCCAATCCTATTTTTGGAGAAGCTTTATAGCTTTTCTTCCTTACCATAATTTTCTTTCCACAATATCTTTCTATAAAAGAAATCCCTGTCTGTTGCTCATTTCTTTCTCTCCCCACCATGAGGTAAGCAAGATTCCATTTTCTTTTCTTCCTTCATTCAAACCATGATATACATACATATATATATATATATATATATATTGGTCACAACTATACATCAACACACAAGTAGACCCAACATTCAATTTAAATCTTTAGGGCTCAATGTGCACATATGCACAGCTCAGCTGACGTCATTCAGTCCTATCCTGCCTTTGCTTGTTTTTGTGACTGTTGGATTGAAACACCCCACACTGAAACATCATTGAAGGCATTATTTGATATGAGGTGTGTGAATTTTTTATTTTGTCATTCAGTTACCCACCATTAATCTGATTATATATATATATATGTGAGAGAGAGAGAGAGAGAGAGAAAGAGAGAGAGAGAGAGAGTGTTTGTATATCCCATTTACTCATATAATTTTGTACTCTTCAAGACAAAGGTTAATTGTTATCTATCAACTTGCAATCTTCACATCCTGCTTCTTCCTATTATACCACTTGTCTTGGTGACAATCATTTATAGATAGTATATTCCATTTCTTACTTTCATATCATACACCTCATTCAGTAACACTCTACCTTAAGGGGCACTTGGGCCTTGTATTGGGTGAATTAAAAAAAGAAGAAAAAAAAAAGAAAAGAAATGTTTTGTAATTGTATAATAAAGAGGGGATTAAAAAGCAACAAAGCAAATGAAAATAATTTTGATGCTTTCCAATATCTCTAAAAATACAAGATTATAAGCCAAGAAAAAAAATCATGGAGGAGAGTGTGTCAATTTGATTTCATTTTTGTACTTGTAAAACCTGAAACATCAATTTGTTATAAATAACTGAAGCTAAAACAATTAAAAATAAAACATTGCAATGAACGCAAACACACATTTGTTCAACGAGGCATATGCATCGTATAAATTCCTGTTTGATTTACAACTAGTCCAAGACTGGGTCACTGGAAAAGCGGGGTGGTGGTTAGGTAAGATTAATTATGTTCTGTGAATTGACATTTTAATTAAAAAGAAATAGAGAGGAGTTTGGAAGCTGTAAGTTTGGTGGAGGAGGATCGGTCACAATATTGCAATTCAAATCAGGATCAATGAAATGAAGAGAAAATATAAAAGAATTTTGATAGATTGGACAATAAGAAAAACGTAGAAGGTAAATTGAATTTGTAAACAGTAGAATAATTGGCTGCCTGTCTCGTCAACACATACACATCAGCAGGTGTATATATGGAAATTTTATTATTTAATGAATTTATTGAGGGGGGGGATGGATGGAGGGAAACAGGAAGGAGAGAGAGAGAGAGAGAGAGAGAAAGAGAGAGAGAGATGTATGTAAAAGTTTCTAGAGAAAAATAATAACAACAAAATAATTGTCCTGTATTTTCTAAGTAATTGGTCTCTAGTTTTCAAAAAGGTCACTGGGAACTTTTGCATATATATATATATATATACACACACACACACAATATAAGGCTAATGGTCAGTTTTGAATCAGACCAGGAAACAGTAGTATTAAAAAAAGGGCTCAATACACATGTGATAAAAAATAAAATAAAAATAACATGTAGAGCTTTTAACTTTAAATTTAATCAGTTAAGTGACAAATTTTATTTGTTTGTGCGTGTGTATATATATATAAAATTTCTTAATACAAAATTATATACATATATAAAATTTCTTAATATGAAATTAATTTATATATATTTCTTATTACGAGAAACTTTAAAAAACCCAGCAATGACAGTCTGTCAAAAGCCATGGCCTGATGATTTTGTTTATGCATGAAACAGATTGCCGTCATTAGGTGTTGACCCTAATATATTTATATATACTCTATCCCTGATATCAAATAGCTTAACTCTTCAATATAGCATACCTTAAAACTATAGCTTTATCAAATATATATCTTTTAGTCATGTCTGACTGAATAAATTAAAAACACTATGTTTGCTTATTTTTATCATAATCCTTTCATATTCATGAATATGAAAAGAATATAATAAAATAAGCAGACATAATGTTTGTAATTTATTCAATCAGACATGCCTAAAAGAGAATTTGCAGCCTAAATACACAAATATATATATATTCTCCCCCTCCCCAACCTTTAACTCTCTTCATCAATTTCAACTTTTAATTGCTGCTGCTATATTAAGCATTTGATAGTGAGAGAAAGGAATAACAAGGATGTTTATTGTTGGTAGAAAGTACAGTGACATTGAAGGATGGATGGAATGTTTGGCAGGACAGTGTTAGAGGTTGACCTAATTTTTGTGTGCTGACCTGTCTGAGGTCACAGAACATGGTTGGTGCACATTTGGTTTATTGAGGCCACAGTGGTAGGTTGTTTTGTTGGTTGGTAGACCGTTGTATTGAACTGGGGTGATGCTGGATTGGCGTGGTTATGGTAGGCCTATTCTGTGGAATGGAGGTTGTGGTGTCAACGGTGAAGGGAATGCCTTGTAGATGAGTTGAGGTAGGCCTGCTGACAGCAGGGGTTGGTAGGCTTGTTCTGTGGAATGAAGGTTGCTGGTGTCAACTGTGAAGGGAATGCTTTGTAAGCGAGTCAAGGAAGGCTGAGGTAACAGCAGGGGTTGGTATTGATGAAGGCTTGTAGCTGGAAGGAATCGAGGTTGAGATGCTTCAAGTTGAAGCTAGATAGCTCTGCTGGGTGGAGTCGAGGTTGAGATATTTCCAGTTGAAGCTGGATAGCTGGGGTGGTTAGTCAAGCCAGGAAGTGGCAATGATTGTTGAGAGGCGTGGTCATATTGAGTGCTGGTGATGAAGGTGACAGCAGTGTCCTGCATGATGGCTGGGACAGAGCTTTGTTGCCATGGCAGTGGTAGCAGCAGTAGCACCCTGCATGACAACCGGCAGCTGTGCCAGGCTGTAACTGTCCTGTTTATTCTCAGAGGCCTGCTTTTAAGCAGGTCTGGTAGACCCCAGGAGTATCTCTCTGTTTCTGGTGGGAAAGGTCGCAATTGACCACTACTGGAGCTCACTTCATAGACCAGATATGATGTGTGGAGCCTGATGCGCAGAAAAAGATTTTTGTTCTTTCATTTTCTGGCTTCATGTAGAATGAAATTGAACTGTGATGAAGTATAACATTGTGTTCATCTGAAAGTTAAGATTTTTTTAACTGTGAAGTGAAAAAATGCTAAGTCTATGTACTGTACAATCTTTCAAATGAACACAACAATTTTGTCTTTGGAAAAAAAACAAAAAAAAACTCCCTGATGATGACATTGTGCTAATGTTGAAAGTACTCAGTATAAACAAATATGCAATTTTCTCTCCTTCTTTAATAAGGATACTAAGAAGCTCATCCGTGAATAGGAGAGAATCCAATTGAAAATTAGACAAAACTTATTTAAATTATTCAAGGAGATATGTTTTAATGAAAACATGCTGCTAAAATTTATGCAACATTATATATATATATATATATATATATAAGCATTAATATCATATATATAGTGGAACCTTGACATATGAGTGATCCAAGTTACGAGCAGAAAAAAAAAAGACAATTTTTTGCTTCAAGTTACAAGTTTGACCCGAGGTAAGAGTCGAGCTCCCTAGCTTTGATTTTGAAAATCGCATGCAGCCTAGTCATCTACCAAGCTATCAGAAGACAAGCAAGCTTTCTCAGTATCTTGCACTAAGAATGAGACCCATGCAGCTAGTTTCATTGTTTATCTCATCGAGTACAGATGTGGTGTATTGTAATCTGTGTTGTGTTTAGCTCATGTTTTGTTTTGTGCAGTTATTTTGCCAAATTTCTTTGTAACTCAACCATGACCCCCTAAAAAACTAAATCCAAAGGACAGTGCTATGAAGAGAGTGATTTCACTTGAAATGTAATGTGAAATCATTTCAAAACATGAAAACGTAGTACGTGTTGTTCATTTGGCAAAGGAGTTTGAATGTAGTACTTCAACAATATACATTATTCTTAAACAGAAGGATACACTGAAAACTATAATGCCAGCTAAGGGCGTTATGATTCTGTCAAAGCTTTGGACTCTTTTTTTCATGAAGAGATGGAAAAGCTGCTATTGGTGTGGATGCATGAAAAAAACTTGCAGGGGATATTGTGATGGAGGCAATTATTTGTGAGAAGGCACAAGTGATTTATGATTTTGAAGCAGACACCAGGCACTTTAACGGACTCATCACAAGATTCATTTAAAGCCAGTTGTGGCTGGTTTGATAAATTTAAGAAGAATTCTGAGGCATAGTGAGGTAGCGAGTTCTGATATTAAAGCAGTGGAAGAATATGTAAAAACTTTTGCTGAATTGATTGAGGCAGAAGGATATGTCCCCCAACAAGTCTTCAACTGTGATGAGACAGGGTTATTTAAAAAAAAAATAAAAAAATACAGAAAACTTTGGGGATGTATGAGGATTTTGTGGTCTTTATAGAAAAAAAAAAACATTCTGTAAAAAGTGTCAAATAGCCATGCATTGGCATTATGTAATGATACTGGCCTAATGAATTTCAGAAAAATTCTAAAGGGAAGGAAGAAACAAACAACCATGGATAGGTTTTTATTGAAACAACCTTCAGTTTAAAGTCAAGAAAGCATGTTAAAAGAACAAAAAAATTAGTGAAGAAGATGCAAACGTCATTGATGACCTTCAAAAAATCAGCAATGAAGATTAAATGTTAAATAAAAAATAATAATGTATGCAATTTTAATTTTAGCGCTAAAAAAAACAAAAAACAACAACAACAAAATTGTAGCAATTAATTGTACATATGTAATGGAAAAGGCAACAAAAAATTAACTGTGAAAATATTTAGCAATTAATTTCATTGTGTTGTGGAGTGATTTCAGAGTGGAGGCTTGTATTTGTACTAAGTCGGTCCTAAAATAGGTTCGACGTACAAAACTTTAGAAACTTGATATAATAGGTATAACACAGAGTAATCTGGTTGTGGTGGCTGATACTTTAGTATTCGACTAACTATCGTCCATCATCGACCGACTCACTGACTTGTTACTCTTACTACTCCTACTTATTATAGTTGGGAGAGTCTATTAACAATAGAATAGGTGTGTTCCACTATAACACATTGTTAAAGTGAATTAAAAAAACTAAAAAGAAATTGTACCAAATAGGATTGATAAGTTTTATGAGCCAACAAAAAACTCTGCTATCTGTCTCCTACAAGACCAACACTTCAGCATCTGCCACTCACCCCTAACTCCAAGTTTAATTTACTGTTACTCAGTGCTGCCCCTTAAATGTCGGAGGTAAGCAAGCATATTTTATTATTTTTAGAGCACTATTTAATACTAATACATTCATACATGTATTTATTTTATTTATACTATAGTAAAATACATTTGTCATGTTTAAATGTCTGTATCAAAAAAAAAGTAGGGGTTTTTATTGAGGGTATTGGAACAGATTAATGGTATTTTAATTATTTTAAATGAGGAAAATAGCTTTGACATATGAGTAACTTGACTTCCAAACATGGTCATGGTTCCATTACACACACACACACTTATATATCTTCAGTAGGTTATTCTTTCATTTTCTTATTTGGCTTGGTGGTATCTTAAGTATTAATTGTAGGAGGTTAGGTTTATAATTAAATATTTATTATTGTTTGAATTTATATGCATATATCTGTATTTCTCCATCTCTAGTATATGTATTAGATTACATATTTGCTTATATTATATGTTATCATTTATATAATGTTTCATTTTTATTTAATGGTTAGCAGTTTATTGTTTTTGCCTTGATGTTATATATTGAGTTATTAGTTATGGGAGGTTAGGGTTGATCATTTGTAGTAGTAGTGTGTGTGTATATATTTATATGTACATGCACACACACGCTTATAGATATGTATGTTTAATATTTGTTTATTAATTTCTTTTTTAGTTTATAATATTTATTTATTTGTTTATTTTTAATTAGTGCTTAGATAGCAAACCATTATTTCAGTTTTCTTGTTTAAGAGTTTATTTTGTTTTCTTAAAACTAATTATTGCTAATTTTCCCTCTAAGCATAATTTACAATTCACACACACATATGTACCTTTTATTTTTTACTTTTAAGCTAATAGATTAAAATTTATGTCAAATAAGCAAGATACATTGCAGTATTATTTCAAACCGAATTTAAATTGATTGAGATCATTTTTTTTATTATCAGTAAAACCACTAAAGTTGTCCATATTGATAAATCTGTCAACATATAATTCCCTTCATTAAAAAAAGCTTTCAAAAATAAAAATACTTTTCTGAAATTTTATTTGAGGAAGATTAACTGATTTAAAGTTTAATTAATGTGAATTAAAATATTATTTACTTTTAATTTAAAATATTGCACAAAAGCAATTTTTAATATGGATGTGCATGTTTTTATGAGATGTTGATGTATATCGATAGCCTGATGCTTGCAAGATTTATGTAAGGGGGAAATAACTGTACTAAAATTACTTGACAAACACAACATAAACACCTATTTTAGATAATTTTTTAACTGAAATTTTAAATATTTTAAGTATTATAATATTTTATTGACTTTTAGGTACTTTGGCAAAGTCTTACCTACAAAGACACTTATTGAGGAAATGTTAGAAAATTACCAATAAATTTTAAATTTACTATAGTTACCACTTTATTTTCAGATAATATCATGTATAAATGACCATTATTTACAAAAATCAGTATGTTTTTTTATTCACACACACAAAAAATAAAAAATTCATTTAAATTACTGGAGGGAGGGGTCCACTTAAATGTAGTAAGCTTTTCCATATTTATAATTAGTAAATATAGTTTTTATTCAAGAACAATACTGCTTGACTGCTACAAATTAAAAGAGAATTTTAAAAGATTTAAAGATTTAATTTGAATTAAAATTAAAAAAAAAAAAAAATTTTTTTAATGAGACATTTCGAAAATAATTTCATTCATTTCTGAATAAGCCCTGAAAGTTTCATTAAAATTTGACAGTTATCTGATTTTAACAAGAATTTCCAAATCAATTTTTTCACCACAAAAAGACTCAAATTTCATATACTAATTTATGGCCCCACATTGATGCCAGGAAATTTCAAAGGTTCTAAAAAGAATTAAAAATTAAAAAAAACAATTTTTACATAAAAAAATTCCTTTGTTTTTTCTCTTAATAATAACACAAAGATTTTGGCGATAAAAGTTTGTTTTTATTAAGTATGGGGCATTTTTCAGCATTTTTAGCACATCTTTGGAAATATCTCTTACCTGAAGTCATCAATACCCAAAAGCTGACCAAACAGAATTTTTTCTTTTTAAAGGCTTAGTCAACTTTAGAACTTTTCAGCATCCCTTCATATATATATATATATGTTACAAATATCCAAAATTACATACAGAGTAGAAAGAAACAAAGGTTATTTAAAAAAAAAAAAAAAAAAAATCTTTATCAGCTTGTAAATTTCAGGTCAGGTATATTTCCAAAACAGAAACAACATCAATATATACAACTGGTTTCTGTCAAGGTGGGCAGGTGTAACAGATTTCTATTGCACAGGTTAGGTAGATAAAGAAGAGTGGTTGTTGTATGAAAGCAAATACAAGCAGTCTAGGTTGGAATTAAAACTGTTTGCTGACACTATTTTCTTTATGGTAACCATTTCACATTTATCCCAAATCTTCCTGACTGATAGAATTCTTCTATGTGCCAAATGTTAACCTAGCACCTTCTTATTCTTCTATGTGTCATGTCTCTTCAGGACATAGGCAATCATGGCTCTCCAATTTCCTGTCCTGTTCTTAATAAATTCTTTTTTTTTATCTTTTCTAAACCTTGTTCCGACATCCATTTACTCAGGTTCACTAGGTAGGTTATGCATTGTTTTCTCTCGTCACTCTTGCCTTTAAAAATATGTAATGTGAGTATCAAATTTTCCAAGCCCTCTTTCCTCATTATGTGCCCTAGAAATTTCAACTGTTTCTTCCTGATGTTAAGTATAAGTATCCTTTTTGCTTCCATTTTCTCTAAAACTTTGTTGTTGCTCACATGTTTGGTCCATGGTATTCTCAGCATCCTTCTGTAGAACATTTTTGTTGCTTCAAGTCCCTTCATCTGTGAGAATATTGTCAAGCATTTACTACCATATAAGAGGACTGATATTATATGACAGCTAAATTCTCTTTTCTTTGTTTGTAACAAAATGATTTTGCGAACGAAACAAAATAATACCAGATACTAATGGAAGAAAATTTAATTCCAGATAGCAAAACTTAGGACACAAAGAATTATTACTTATTATAAATTACTTAATTATAAACATGGCAAAGAAAGAAAGAAAAAAAGACAAAGACAAAAGGACATTTTTCCCCCGTGACACTTTTTATTTTAACTACCTTCACTCTTCAGCAATGTTTGTCTTAAAAAACAATGATTAAAATTGTAATAAAACCTGAACATACGAAAGTGAATATATACATTTTCTTTGTTCTTAACAATTGACAACAAAAATAAACACTATTTATTTATTAGATTGTTTATTTATACTATTTATTATATTATTCATTGGAAATGGTTGGCAAAACATCGGCTAATTGTCAAACTTTATAAAAGGGTAAAATAATAAAGATTTCCTTATAGTTGGTTCACATATTTTAATAATTTAATAAACATTTATAAATTTATAAAAAAAAATGTTTTCATATTTATTTCTTTATAAAATAGTAAATGAAAAAATTTCATTGCATTCAAGTCTTAATACAATTGCATTAGTTTTTAGAAAAATTGTAAATAGAAAATGATTCTAGTAAATAGACAATCTAACAAATAAATAGTGTTTAATATTTTGATTGTAAATTTTCTAGAACAAAAATATATATAAAATTCAATTACATGTGTTTTGGTTTTATTACAGTTCTAATCATTGTTTTTTAAAGGAATAAATATTGCTGAGGAGTAGTTAAAATAAAAGCAGTGTCAAGGGAAAAACTGTCCTTTTGATACACCATTTTTTTTTTTATGGGTATGAAAATCCATGTTTGCTCAAAAGTGCCTGTCTACATAGATACTAAATAGCGGTCATAAATAATGTAATAAACTGCACACAAACATTAAGATTTATCTGGAAAATATCAAGTCATTTAATATTAATAACAAAAAAAAAAAAGAAAAAAAAAAGAAAGAAAGAAGCCTACAGAGGGCAATGGTACATCCTCAGCTGCCTTCATACATTCTCCATAATCTTGTCCATAGTGTTTTAATGGTGGTTTTAGCATTAGGGAAAGCCTGAGGTCAGAGGAAACTAAGTCTGGATTAAAGAGAGATTGACATATATGGGTAATGGTTCAAGATGAAATTCAGAGAATCAGATTGTTTGGCCATTATTAATATGAACTGAGGTGTATCGTCAGTGGTAGTACCTTAGCTGGGAAGCAGTCAACCATAATTTACTCAGGTCAATTGCGATGTGGAACTGTACTGGTCCTGAACCTACATCCAACTCTCACACATGAATCCAAAAGTGGCATGGGCACTGCAATAACTACACCTAAATCAATGGCAAAAACCTTTTTTTTTTTTTTTAATCATTTTACCCCAAGCAAGGTGGGAATGTAACTAGTACACAGGTGGTTACAGGGAGTCAAAGTGAGAGAAAAGATCAAGTATAGGGAGGATTGAGGAAAGGACAAAAGATGAACGAGATTCAAGAAGATAGAAGACAGTGACTGACATTGCATTTAAATTTTTGATGATTGCAAGTATCAGGGAAGCAAGAATGGAGTTCCACGGGTGGGAAATGTGGGAAAAGAAATTGTTGAAGTAGAAGTGGCAGTTGGATTTGGCTATTTCAACGGGTGGGACCTAAATGCTGTAGTTTAAATGAGTCTCTATTACTATGACGTCACTTGTACTAATCAAGATACTGCTAGTTCAATTCATTGTTCTTGCTTTCTAAACACTTAACGTAAATCCATCTTTTTTTTCTTCTCCCGTTTTCACTGCTTCAGCCCTCTTTTATCAGGCCAACACAGCAGTTGACCAACCAATCAGCGTTCTTTGCTTTTATCCTAAGTTACCGAAGCAAATAGCCTCCTCCAGTTCGACCAATCAGCACATGACTTGCTATTGGTGGAAGCATGCCAAACTGTACAAAAACCTTTGTTACGATGAATGTAATGGTCATACAGTAAACAAACAAATTTACTCAATGACATTATATCAGTAACTGAGTAACCCCACAGGAGAGTGTTCATGCATTTACAGTAATTGAAATGGTAATATTATCAGTTTCCTTTAGGAAATATTCAGCATTTTTTGACTGAACAGTTAGGATTATTGTTGATTGAAATTTATGAAATCTTTCCCTCAAAACAGTTTTTCAAGAAAATAGGCATCTTTTATTTTTTTTTTATCATTTCATTCCAAGCAAGGCTATAAAACCACTAAGATGAAGGGGTTATTGAGTGTGAAAGGATCTGAAAAAAATAACATTATTAAGGAGGGAGGATGATAAAAGCACAAGATTCAAGGAGACAGAAGTTGACATTAGATATAAATTTTTGCAAATCAAAGTTGATTGGAAAGCAAGAAGCCAGAAGAGAGTTGCATAAATGAGAAATGGAAGAGAAGAGACTGTTAACATAGAACCTACGGTTACATTTAAAATTTTCTGCTGTCCTGAAAAATCAGACAAATTCAAACATTTCTAAATTTTTGATAATTCAGGGCCCCAGAAAAATATGTACAACAATTAGAAAATTTTTACACTTATTGTATATTTTTGTGAGTCTGGTTAAAAGTGAAAAGACTCAGTAAGATATAAAACCAAAACAATTTTATTAAAATGAAATAAAAGAAAATTTTACTAAATATTAATGATACAAAAATTTGATGGTTTGAAAAGGGGATAATAAATTTCTAGACAAGTAACTTATTTTTTCTAAAATAAGGCTCAATGGTAGTCATGGGAAAAAGATCAAGTTTACAATCAAAATCAAATAACATGAGGTATAACAAGAAAAAATGTCAGTGTATACAAAACAATTTAAATTACAAGGAAGAAGGTACAATAAAAGAGTTTCAATAAGGTTGACCCCAATTAAAAAGGTAGATTTACCGTGAAGGTATAAAATGTGAATGTTCTTAAGAGTTCTTGTGATTTGAGAGTTGTTGATAGAATCTGATCGTGCCTTCAGAGTTCAGAGTATTCAATGTAGAGCATTGTTTTGAGAACAGTACTTGTTCTATGTAGTGGAAATGACTATTTTGTTGCAATAGTCAGGGTGAAAATGAGACTAAATTTTGTCATGAAAATGACAATTTGGTTGTCAAGAATTTGTTGAGTGAGCTTCTTTGAGAATATGCTGGATCAGGTTTTCAGTAGTTTTGGAAGGGGTCATGTCTCCCAATCCTGATGGTCATATTACAGGAATTTTTATTTGACTCCAATTTACCCAAAAAAATTTGGTGGTCAATACAAGCATGGCAGATTTAAGTAGCCATTGTTTTAAAAATTCATGTTTATCAAAACAATTTATTGTAGTAGAAAAAACACTTCTTTTTTTCTTTCCCTTTCCTTCAACTCCTGTTCATTGGTCAAGAAACTTTGCATGCCTGGTGGCAAGATTCAGGTTTCAGTAAATTATTTTATTACCTTCATCCTATCCCCCGAAACTACTGAGAACTAGCAGAAATTGACTCAGAGGAAAAAAAATTTTTTTTTAGGAATTGCTCTTTAACATTGATGCCTTTACTTATCCCAAAAGGTTGAGTGATTGGTGAATGAACCTCTCCTTGATCATATTACCAAATTAGGGGGTAAAAATACACACAAAAAAAAAAAAAAAAAAAAAAAAACTTTCATAAGTAAAAATTGCAACACGTCAAATGGGTTGAATCATACTTCAAAATGATTTGATGATGATACATTATCAACCAATTTGAATTTATTTTTCTCAACGATAAATCAAATGAAATAAAGTCAACATTAAGTTTTACACCCCTTCATTTCCTTGTGATAAAAGGCAAAGTTTTGCTGGAAAAGATATAGAAGAATAAAGAAAACTATTTGGTTGAATCTGTTTAATTAATGCTTGCTGTCAGATTACTAAAAGTTCAGTCAGCCATAATGAAAAACCATTAGTCTTTAAGGGGCATAATGGTTGTTTAATAAAGACATTTGAAATAACGGAGAGAAGCATTGGTTGTAGAGGGCATTACAATGAAACAGGAAAAGCATTGATTACAGAAAGGTTGTATTGAAATAAGTGAAACCATTGCATTGCAAAGAAGTTAAAATTCTATAAAATGATATATCAAATTTTTAATTTGAGTGAATTTCTCTTGCATGAAGCACTGTTATAGACATTTTATTAATAATCTTTATTTATCGTTTCAGTACAAAATGGAATATTTTTTTAGTTGTTCAGTTGGAAAGATATTGAAATGAAGCTGTCATACTTGGAGACAGAAAGTTCTTCAAGACTAAGAATCAGAAGAAAAACCGAGAAATTTGAAAATGTTGTTATTTGCATACATCATGAGACTCAATTTATTCATGAGTACTCGTAACAGTTTTAAGAAATGTGCAGAACCTTTAGTCATTCACAAATCAACCATAAAGACTAATTTACATGAGAGGACATTAGCAGGTATATAGATTAGCAATGACACCCAGCATTGCATAAACCAAGACTTTGCAACATAGTTGTTTCTTTGAAAGATTTATGTATGTTGTAAAATGTTATTAGTGAATTTGTTGTAACTAAAAAATGTTTGATAAGTTTAAATATTTTAGCAGTTGCTTATTTCATATGCAGCATGTTATAATAATTTAGGTTATTTGCTAGATTTTCAAAAATTTAATATTAAAAAAATGTCAACACTGCTTATTTCTCTTTAATAACAAGCTGTTATTTAAATGCCAAGATAGTTACCACTTTCTGAGAAAAAATGAAAAAGTAGCTTTATAATTAATAATTTAATTGTAAAAGCCATCAACAAAACAATCTGAAATTTTATTTTTTTTTAGCTGAATATATAAATTAGTTGCAAGAAATGCTAAGTCAAGCAAGAAGCAAGAACCGGCTGAGAGATAAAGATTAAACTGCATTTATTTGATGTCATAGTTTTATGCAATATTTGAGCACACACTCAAACAGCTTTATAGATATTTTATTTTCAGGGTTTTGAGCACACACGCACACAAACATTTAGCTTTATATATTAGACTTACAAAAATTAACACAGACTGAAAGAAAAAAGTTCTTGATTTGGACATTAATACTTCCTTTGAGGTTGAAGCAGTTTGAACTCATGATTGGTTATTTTGTTAAACTTTGAAATGCTGAACTTGATTCAGTTGATTTGTTTCATATAAATACACCTTTGGCAATCTGTTGTACATGTCAATCTTTCCCTGGGTTATATCAAATCTTGTCTAAGTAATGTCTTGCTTACAAGAACATGAGTTATAAAGAATGAATGCACCATAAAAATGAAATTCACAATTCTTATAAGTGAGAAGAAGAATGTGTTTAAATTGGAATGTACTGACAGGGGAAGGGAAATTATTTCATATGACATGATTATATCAGAAAAGATGTTGGCAGAATAAGCAAGGTATGAATTTAGGAAAAACAATTGGGTTTTGTTACCTACAAACAATGCAGTTTATACTCAAAATAACCAATGCCAAATGGATGAAGTTCCTTTCCCTCCAGGGAAAGAAGATTAAAAACAAAACAAACCTTAGCTGTCAGTATTGTACAATTTGCAAGAGAGTGTAATAAAAGATAAATAATTAGATTTAATACCATACATCTGTATTCTGGTCTTTCAGAAATCCTGCTTTTTTTGTTAAAGATGTCTTTTTTGGGGGAAATTGTCATGCTGCTATTTCATTTTGCATATAAGGAGCCAGGAAGAATTCTTGGTGCAAAACTTTTAATTGTGGAAATGGTTAGTTTTCATGCTTTGAAAAAAAAAAATCATCTTTCAAACTCTTGGTGGTAAATATGCTACTACTAGGCACACATTCTGTATGTTGGGATAAACACACACAAACACACGACGAGCCAAAAGAGAGAAAAGAAGGAAAAATAATATTGAAAGAGAGTAAGGAGACAAGAAAATTATGAAAAGAAGAAATAACCATAACATTCTACACATATGTATGTACACATATGTACAGATGCGTGCACACACAAAAAAAAAAAAAAAAAAAAAAAAATTTACACCAATAAAAAGTGCATCATAAATCGGCTGAGTGGTCCGAACAATTACAATCTACAAAATTCTGGAGTTGCAGTGATAAGTGACAAAATTTTATATTTGTATTAATCATATATATATATATATATATATATATATATATATATATATATATATATATATATATGATTAATACAAATATAAAATTTATATATATATATATAATAATAATAAAAAAAGAGTGGATTGTGTAAAAAAAAAAAAAAAATTGAATGACTAGATTATTTCTGGATGACGTTGATTTTAAGGCAAGTAGTCTTTGTAATCCAAGTGCTCAATATCAAGAGATAGAGTGCATTAATAATAATGAATAAAAAATTAAATGTTCACTTATCTGTTGTTTGAGTTTCATTAAGTTTACATACACTTTTCTTCGGACTGATTTTATTTTCAGAAAGGAGTTCTGAAAATATTTTCAATCTTACAATCTTCTGAAGTGTAGATGTGTGTACACACACACAAAAACACACACACACACACATATATATATACAGGAAATGGATTAAATCTGATATATTGTTTTTTTTTAATTTATTTTGTTTGTTATTTTTGATGGATACTCATATTCAAGTAGAAGCTGTTTTTTCATTACACAGTATTTTTTTATCCAACTACATCTATTGGCCTGAATATTTGAGAAATCTTGTCAGAAAAATATGTCCTGAGAGAGAGAGAGAGAGAGAGAGAGAGAGAGAGAGAGAGAGAGAGAGAGAATGGGGGCATTCAATATAACTTAATTTTAGCTTAGTATGGCACAAGGTTATAAGCATGGGTTACTCTGAAGTAAAGTGAGAAGAATATGTTAATCACTATTTCAAGGTTAGACACTTTGAGTTTAGTAGTTATTTCTTAAGCTTTGTTTAAATGAGTGGGGCACCCAGGTAGGATCAAACTCTGACCTGTGGGAGAAGTTTGTTGACCAAGCCATATTCCGCCAGATTAGTCATCTCTTTGTTTTTAGTATGCTTAGTTTGACACAAGGCCAAATGATGGAGATAAAAGCGAGTAGTAGTAATAGTAAGTAAGATTATATTACACAAATCTTCCGAGTGTGGCAGGTCTACCTGCCTGCTTTTAAAAGTCTAAGTCCTGGCTTTCACCTGCCAACCCCCACTCTTCAGTAGGAAATACACAATGCAGACCCTAAGTATAATTGTGGAGAGCAGCGGTGGTGAAACTAAGTACAGGATAGTATTAATATTTAGTAGTGTCATTTCGCATCCATTTGCAAGAAGGACATAAAAACCTGTCTAGTTTTTCAAACAAACCATTTTTTACACTGTTACTTGCACGACAATATTTGTTTACGAGTGACTACTAGAAACTAAAAATAACTTGTGTAGTACACTTCACGAGTCTCCCTGGTCGACCGACTCAAATCGCACTATTAGTCGGGGTTGGGAAGTTGAGAAGTTGATGGGGTGGGGTGGGGTAATGTGGAACTTACTACTACTTATTATACTACTTATAACTTTACTATTTATTACCACTGTAGTTCTCTCTTCTACCTTCTAGGTGAGAAAAAGTTGTCAGTTTTTTCTCGTCATTGTACTTATCAAGTTACGTCCAACTTGTTGACTCAATGTCAAACAAAATTGTCGATTAATGTTTCGTGCAAGCATTTCAGATTTTACAAGCATGTTTGTAGCGGATTATTGCAATAACAATGAGCAAGTATTAAGAAAGAAGGTGTTCAAAACGAAAGTTGGAGATTGTTCAATTTCAAAAATAAATAATGAATGAAATCAAGAAAATCTTAAAAACTACGAAAGAATTTGTACGCAAACAAAACAAAAGGCTGATGATGTGTAAGATTGGCGAGTCAAAGGCTTTTTTTTTCAAGCTGAATGCCGAACTGGTTAGGCTCATTATCACAAATGACAGGAAGATGAAGCTTTTTTTCACCTTAAATAAATGAATTATTTTCAACTTTTTAAAAAACTTTAGAAGGTCATAATCAAACAAAAACAGTATTTTTCTGGAACAAACGATCATAATGAAATTAAGTTCAAATTAATTTAAAACAGGGTAGGGAAAATTAGTTTTCAACTTTTCATTCAAAACAAAACTAATTTTCCCTACTGTAAAAAACTTCGAAAGTTAAAAAAAAAACTTTCGAAGTATTTTACATCTTTTTTTTTGATTAAATTTTTATTAAAATTTAAAAAGAATCACTCCGAAGAAATTTAAGAAAAAATTATTTCGAAGTTCCTTTTTTTAAGGCAACTTCTACAAGTAATTTGTTGGTTAAGGTAAGTTGTAGGTTGTTTAATTAAGAAAATCATAAAGAAACTACTTTTTTTTAGTAAAGAAAACTACTCTACTGAGTGACTCGTACTTACTAGAAGTTTCGACTGATAGATACTTACAAGTCCAATCCCACTTTTTTTTTTTTTTTTTTAAACTGCTTCTTTAAATTATTTAGGATAGGACCCCTAACTTAGGGGTTAACTTAAAAAATGTCACAACAAATCAAGTTTTATTGATCATCCCAACAAATTGCAATTTGAAGACTGTTGTAAAAAGAAAAAAACTTCCTTTTTTATTACTGGCGGTTATTTTCGGACATTTAAAAAAAATAATAAAAGTAAACATGCTGTGTCTAAAGTTGTTTTTTTGGAAATCCTCGCCCGAATTTAAAGTTTTTAATCTTCTTGTGTTATTGGGGAAAAAAAAGAAAGAAAGAAAGAAAATCTCCTCTCCGAAGACATTATTTTGTTGAACTGTAGGAAAAACGAAGAAGGTCGCTTTGTGTAATTTCCAATCCAATGTACTTTACCACATAGCCATCTCTAACTTACGTTAGGCTCGAACCCAACGAATTTAGAGAACAAAGCCCTCACTCACACTAATAATGTGGACTTGAAATTATAATAATATTGTAAATATACTAATTTTTGTTATTTTACCACAATATTGGAAAATAAAATGATTTTCAGAGTTAGGGTTCATTTTTAGTTTAAAATCATTTAAAGGTTCATGAATATTGAACAGTTTTTTTGTTTGTTAAATTTTTCAACTTTATTGCAAAGAAAGTTGATAGTTTCGTCAAGAAAGAAAAAAAAGGAGACAAGACAAATTAAATATGAAATTAAAACTTAATTTCACACAATTTGTAACACATTTTAAAAAAATCTTCAGTCAAATAGAAATATTCGATTGGATTGTAAATTTTTTTTAGTGACATTTTAAAATAAATTAAAAATGTATTATTGTGATCGCTCCATTTAAGTTTCTATTGAAAAAAAACGTTTATAATTTGCTCACCAAATAGCTTTTTTAATTTATTTCTCAAAGGAGCCTAAAAAATATTTAAAATCAGTCAAATTTACACTTTAAAGTTTTAAAATCCACGTGTGTAACTGGTAAAGAAAAGACAATAAACTTAAACATTTTTATTTTTTATAGAAACATTTTAAAAATATTTCAATGAACCCTTTTTTTGAGAAAGAGATAAACATTTTTTGTAGATGTTTAAAATATTTCCATGAATCTTAATTCTTTATTTATACAACTTTTTTCATTAACGAATGTCCCATTTCAGTTGAAATGGAGTTAGTTAGAAAATGATTTATGACCAACATTTTCATAAATATTTATGAAAGAAAATGGATAAGAAAATTAAATTTTCATTGAAAGTGAACATTTTAAACAAAATGAATATTTTTTAAACAAAACAAAATGGTCCAAGTAAAGATTTAAAGCAGAAAAAAAGTATTTTCATTTATTTAAAATTTTTAAAAACTTCTCAAATTAAGAGAAAAAAAATGAAAAAAAGAATTGCAAATTCGTTTGTACTATTTTTTTTTAATAAGCAAAATTTATTTTATTAATGGAACATGAAATAATATTTCAAAAATTTAAAAAATATTAACTGTTTTCACCTTTTACAAATTAAATAGCGTAAAAAAAAATCCAAGGTTATTTTCATCAATTAATTTAAGGAACATGAAATAATATTTCAAAAATTTATTAACTGTTTTCACCTTTTACAAATTAAATATAAAAAAAAGTTATTTTTCATCAATTAATTTTAAAATTAAAATCAAAAATTTTTCATTTATTTTTTAAAATTTATTTTTAAAATTACGTAAAAAGTAATTCTGTATACTTGTAAAATCAGTTTATTATATTTTTTTAGATATCTTTTTTCCTTTATCTAAAAAAAATATAATAAACTGATTTTAGTTAAAATTAAAACATAAAATACCTAAAGCAATGCATTATGTTTAATTTTAACTAGAATCTTTTTTCTTCCACCAAGAACGGAGTACACTACATTTGTTTACATGTAAAATCAAGCAGATTGATTTAAGAAATTTTTTCCAGGATTTTTTTTTGTGTAGACATTGATTTTCATTTAAATTTTAAACTCTCTAATTGAATCGGATCAATACATTTGCGTGTTTGTAAAATCTTCGAAGCTTAACTGAACATTTATTTGAAAGATAAATACTAAAATTAAAAGTATTAGTGAATTTTTTGTTTAATAATCTGGTTAGGCATATCTTTTTCTATTGCGAATCAAAGTCGGGGCCACTTGTCAGTTTTGCGCAAAAGTTTAATTTAATCAAAGAAAAACAACCAAAAACGTTATTTACTTTTTACGGAATGGGGATTAAAGTGATAAAGAATAAAATTAAAATGTATAGAAGCAAAAAAATAATTGTATTTTTACAAACCTGTATGAGTTCTAAGATGTGCCTGTAAGGATTTCTCTCTGGGAAACACTCTTCGACAAAGTTGACATCGAATTTGACTAGCAGACGAAGATCCTTGCAAAATCAGAGAAGTGATACTGTCGGCACGAGGACGTCCCCTCCGGACATTACTGTCTTCCCCATCAGTATCACGGCCATATTTTTTAGACTGGACGTTGTTGCCGATTTTGTCTGAAGAGCCTAAACTAAACTTAAAAGAAATCTGTTGTTGTGGCTGGTTATTTTGTATTTGATCATAATGGTCACTCGGAGACAAGCCCACGCTCCAGGGTCCGACGTTCAAAATTAATCCTGCTCTTGTTAATTGAGGCATTTCACTAGTGTCCAGTTGAGTACAAGATGCAGGACACTGCATACTTTCCCATTTAGTGCAAAATCGTGCGATTTCTGTCCGCACTTGGTCCAATGCCTACTGAAAAAAAAAACATGTTCGGACATGTCCAACACACTTTTCCAAGCAGACGCTTTCTCATAGCAACCACACTCGTCAGTATTTCCCGCGATTACGGAATCATGGGTAGAAAGAAAAAAATAACAACATCCATTTTTTTTTTAATCAAGTTTATATATTGCTTTATTTTATATAAAATATTTTCCTTCAAATAAATCATTAAAAATATTGTATTAATTCAATTAAATTTGTCAAAGTAGTAAGTAGTAATTGAGCACTTCCCGCCATATTCGTTACCTTATATGGATAGTGACGTCAGAGATCCCATAATGCACCGCCAGTGTCTGGGCTGACACGCCATATTGTACAGCGGTAAGCAGGAGTGGGAAGCCGTCAGGTTTGGAATCCATTAGCATCCTCTTCGTGTGGAGGAACGATGGAGAACCAATACGGCATAGTTGTTTCTAACAAGTATGCGCTTTTCCTTAACGAAAATGATGATCCGATGGACATCATTCGTCAGCAGGCCGAAGCCAAAGTAAAAAAGAAAGAGACTGTTAAAAAAGAAGTTGACAAGACTAAAACAGCAAAGATAAAATCTAACAAGAAGTCAGTTGCTCCCAGCCAGCAAGAATCCAAGTCCAAAACCCCAGAACAATCTTCTCAACGGAGAGATGGTAAATGCATTTTTTGCGTCTTAATTTATAGATTGTTGCACTATGAAAAAAAAAAACTAGTATAATCGAACGTATGTTAAGGCAGCCCTGGTCGGCCATGATAGTTTCCACATGGTGCGTCTCATCTTTTACTGCATCTCTGCTTGCTTTTTGTTTCATTCATGTCATTCGATTTTTATGTCCCATTTTGCAATTGTTTACCTGATGAATCATTCTTCCTGCATGCCTAACTCTCACTTGCTCTACGATAACCCTCGATCCTAGATTTATTATTAAAAACGGATTGCACGCGGTTTAGGGGTGAAATAACCTGTCTACATTGAATGTCTGTCTCTATGGCTGGTGATTGTGAGGTGAAGGTCACTACTGGCCATTTAACAAGTCTGTAACCACTGGTTTAGTAACTTTTGCACTGTCCACTGTGCGGTCTTTCTTCTCGGCATGTATTTGGCATCTTTTTTATTATACTAGGCTTAGAAGAATTGGCGGATCCTAGTAATTACACGGTGTTTTGTGGCTATAGTGGTTTAGCATCGTCAAGTAAGCCCTGCCCTGGACCAACATGGCGGTGGCAGAAGACGAGAAATCTATTCGCGCCGTGTTTTCTATTTTGTTCTTTTCAACTCGGGGCACTAGTTTTTAATTAAATATTTAGCAATTTACAATTGAAAAAAGCATCTGTGAATTCTTCCACCTTGGTGGCATTTTCTTGTATAATACTCAGGTGCAGAGATCATTGAATTCAGGGTAGTGAGTAAAAGTACCCAAAGATGTGTGTTAAAATAACTACATTATTTTTTTCTACTCATGTGTAGAGTCACGTGTGTCTAGTTTAAGTTGAATAAAAACGTCCAGTTGTCCGATATTGTTACTGTTACTTAAAGCAAGTCTTTGTCTTATTTATTCTTATAATTCGTAATACTTTTGTTCGAATTCCCTCCACATGGATATTTAGGCATGTGCAAAAAAAATCACTTACTTAAAAATGAACTTTTTTTTTTTTTTTTTTTTAAACCATGTAAAGTTATTTTTGTCGAAAAATAAAATAAAAAAAAAACTAATCAGTTTTGTCTGAATTTGAAGTTTTAAAAAATATATTTTAAAACTGCAGATATTTTATTCCAGTAAAAGTTCATAGAAATTTTAATAAACTTTATTTTTATCCTCGTGGTGTGTATTCCATGTGCTTCCTTTCTTGACGCTTATCAGATTTCGTATGAAGGGGGGGGTACCTGTTGTCTTTGTCCCTCGCTTTCTCTACCTGTCCATTCATGATGGAGGGGGGCATCTTGATGTAAAGCTATGCATTAGTCTGACAGTTTTTTACTTGAAGCACTTTATTTCATAATTTGTTTATAGCAAATGTCCTGTTAACTATTGAATGAATGACAACTGTCCCAAAAGGCAGCGACGACCGTCGCCGTCCATGTGCGCCGCCGCCGCCATGTTTTCTTCATTCGGGCGGTCGCCATTTTAGTTCTTTTTCTCACGTTGCTCCACCACCCCGCCAACAATTATTACACGCCGAGGATCCACCAGCCTTATCTATTTTATTGTTATTAAATCCCTTGACTTTCAGCTTAACTTATTACCAGTGTTGATCTTCCCGATTTCGTATTTTCTCTAGTGTTTAATGATATCGTACAAAGCGCACTTTACTATTTTTACTTATTAAAGCCTTATCTTGGCACATTGTATTTGCCTAAACAAGTGACGGCCTGAATTCTTATTGTTTTTATTTTATTTTTATTTTGACCCGGTGGCATGCAACGTGACTAGAATCAGTTTGATTAGTTTTCAAATCTTTCAGACTTTAATCTAGTTTTTGTAGTAAACCATTACTTTGTTAAATAATTTACATTTGGTCGTTTTCAGCCGTAGAGAACAACCGGAGAGAAGGGGCCCCACGTGGTCAGGGGAGAGGACGAGGGAGAGGAGGCTTTCGGTCTGTCAGAGAGCCTGAATCCAGAGATTCCAATGAATTCGGCGAAAATGAAACAGATCGGCGACCTCCACGGCGAAGAGAAGAATTCTCTTCAGAATACCGGTAAGATATATTACATTTTTTAGCAATTCAGTAATATTGGTTAATTTCTGCCATGTACATTATTTTAATTGTTTTTGTCCGTTTCTCTCTTGAAAGGTCCGAGGGTTTTGGTCGTTCTGGAGGCTTTGGTCGTTCTGAAAGTGGTTTTGGCAAATCTGAAGGTGGTGGTAGTGGTGGTGGCAGCGGTTTTGGTGGCCGTTCAGAAGGCTTGGGATTCAATCGCAATTCTGAAGAGGGCAATTTTGGCCGTTCCGAAGGCTTCAGAGGAAGAGGTCCACGTCGAGGTGGCCGAGGCGGACGAGGTCGTGGTGGCCCTGGTGGTCAAGGTTTCGGAGACCGAGGTGGCAAACGGGAATTTGAACGACATAGTGGCAGCGATAAAACGTGAGCATCACCAGTTTAGATATGCTTTTATTTTGGAATTTTTTTTAATTTCGATATTCCCGAGGGTGGGGGTGGAGGGACATACCAATGGAACTCATTGGTTGATCCACTCATTAATCAGCTTTTTTGTCAGGTAATTCTGTAAATTGCATAAGCACTTGTTTTCAAAATGGGCAGAACATTATTTCAATTTTATAAATAGCTCAACTGATCCATCGAAAATGAAGATTTCTCTCAGCTGAGAAATGTAAATTTTTTTTTCAAGTTGTTAGTGATGATTCTGCATAAATATTAAGGGGGGAAATTTGTCAGTTTGGACGGGTTTCTTTTATTGGTAATTTAATTACTACTAATAGAGCATTTGTGTGAAAATTAGTTGGTTTAATTTTTTGCATGAATGATTTCAAAACCTATCTTCTGTTAGGAAGTTGTTCTTGTGGACAATATTATGGATTATACTGTTTGCCAATATCCTATTGAAAAGAATTTTAAATCGTGAAGTGAAACCTGATCAAAATGAATGTCTTTGCAATGGATAAGTGAATGAAAAGATCCCTGTAATTGCATTAAGAAGTGTAAATCTTGACTCTGTTGGTATGTGCTGTCTAATGTGCAGCCATGGGTATTTCTATTTGTAGTGGAGTGAAGGCAGTGGACAAGAGGGAAGGTGGTGGCTCCCACAATTGGGGAACAGTAAAAGATGACATGGAGTAAGTATGGCTGGCAACTCTTCATTTGGCATAAAATGCTCCCCCTCCCCACTTATTTACTCCCTCCCTCTCTAGCTCTTCTTATTACTCACATTACTACCCACTAACCTCCTTGTCCTGTCTGCACGCCTCCACCCCATTTCTCTATTTTTATTTTTTCTACTACTCTAAATATTAATATTACCTGGGATCATCTTGATGATGACAATTTAATTCTTTTTACAGAGAGCAAATGAAGGAAACTGAGAATCCCGACTGGAGTACCCAAGTTGAAGATGCTGAAAACCAAGATCCAAAGTAAGAACCTCTTTCTTTAAAACCCTTTATTGTTGAAATGTTTTATTCAATGATGATGATGATAATGTGGTTAATTATATTACAGTGAGAGTGTTGCCGTGGAAACTAGTGAGGCCAACCCTGAAGTGCCTGAGGAGGAAACCGTTGTCAAACAAATGACGCTTGATGAGTGGAAGGCCATGGAGAAAAAGAATCGCTTCAAAGTAGAGTTCAATATCCGCAAACCGAATGAAGGTGTTGATGAAAGTCAATGGAAGAAAACCTACATTTTGAAGAAGCACCGTGAGAATGAAAATGAGGACGAAGAGGAGGAAGAGGAAGAAGATGAGGTAAACTAATTTCTCTTTATGGTTTCAATATAAAGTTTGCTTTTTCTGTTTTTATTCATTAAATGAAACTTAAATTCTAGAGATGGCTAAGTTTTGACATTAACTTTAATTGCAATACATATTTAATTTTGCATAAATTTGCATTTTGAATTCTATAATGACATTGATTTTGTAATTTTATCTTAGCAGACTTGAGCCTACTTCTGATTTCTTGCAGTAATAGTCAATTGTTTTTACTAGACTTTTTTTTTTTTTTTTTTTTTTTTTTTTTTTTGCCGAGATTTAAAAAAAATCATTTTTGTTTTCAGGGTTATGAAGATGAACCACGTCGTACAAAGAACATCCTTCATAACATCAAGATTACGTTCAATGATTCTCCCCGTCGTGGACGTGGAGGCGGTCGCCGTGGACGTGGAGGCAGTGGAGGTGAAGGTAGAGGTGGCATTGAAGGTTCTGGAGGACGTGGACGTGAGGGTGGTGGCGGCGGCGGTGGTGGCGGCGGCGGCCGTGGAGGATCCCGTGCAGTCAGCCAGCGGGCAGACAAGAAAGGACCACGTGAGTCTGCTCCGTGCATGGATGATGAAAATGACTTTCCTCGCCTTGTCCATACTGCGGCATGATTGTCATCAGGAGCCAAATCTTGTTGGATTTTGCCAGGAAAACACTGAACGTTTGTACTTCAAGAAACAAAACAAAGCAGAAATGTTGATAGAAAACTGTTGAGCCAGGATTTCCAGCAAGCAACAAGTCTTTTTCTATGCGGTTTCATTACCAAATTTTTCACTTGAAATCAGTACTGCATGAAGTTGGGTCTGGCAGCAGCTCTCTTCTCCTTCCTCCTGAACAGTCCACACAGTCCCCCCTCTTTTTTCTCTTCTTTTCCACCTTGTCAGCCGCTGCTGATGACTTGTGACTCTGAAGCTTCAAGGATACTATTACTACTACTATTTCTTCTGACTGTTTTACACAGTGGTGCCCTGAAAGATGGACTGCTTATTTTGTGAATATTTATTACTCCTTGAGAGGAAATTGCCCTCCTCTTTTTAGTGATGATGATGACCATCACTACTAGAGTAAAATTGGAAGTGTAATTCCATCCCCCATCTGTGGAGGGAGGAGATAGTAGAACTACCTATTTTCAATTTCCATCATTAAAGAGTAATGTCTAAGTGTGTGTTCTGATTTCCATCACTTCCCTGTTGTTGTTGCTGCTGTTGTTGTTGGGAAGGAAGGGACTGTTCATGCAGCAACAGTGGCAGCAGCAATTTATGAGGGCATCTGTCCAAAAAAAAAAAAAAAAAAAAAAATTTAATTTTCCCACCCTGCCCTATCCTTCCCTTAATGACTCCTGCCGACTATTTCCATTGGTAGCAGCAGCAGCAGCAGCATGTGATTTTTTTTTTTATTTTTTTTTTATTTTTTCCTGTTTGTTTGTGTGTGTGCGTGCGTGCGCGAGGACAGCTAGCCTCAAATTCTTCGTCTTTCTTGACCCACTCCCCACCTCCTTGTCTCTTTCTCCATTCCCGAAATTGTTCAATGTGCCACTTGTGTATGTCCTGCTCTGCCCAGTCCTCTTAGCTCTGTCCTCTTCCTCAGCCTTGTTGTCACCGCGTTTGTCGTCTGCTGTTGCCGCCGGATCTCACTGACCTCTGCAGCTGTCGTCATGTACAAACTCCAGATTAAAAACAAACAATTACGTCACCTGTTTCTTTTTTTTTTTTTTTTTTCTTTTTTTTTTTTTAAATATTTTATTAAAAAATCTTAAATATTTTTTTAAATTCAGAATTTTAGTTTGAATAAAATGACTTGGGATTTGGCCAGCAGGTGTTAGTCGAGGACAGCCAAGTGCTTCGTTTCCATTACTTTGGGAACCAACTGGTGCCTGAAGTAACATAGAATAAAAAAAGGTTGTAATTTTATTTCAAGAGATGATTTAGTGAGTTTCAAACATTTATTGTTTTTGAGTTGCTCAGAAACTAGGGTTTAATTTGATATGGCAATTGATCCTTTCAAGGAAGAAACATTTGAAAGTAAGCTGCAACATAATTCAGTTTTTCTAATAAAGAAATAACAGGAATTTGGTTACCTGATGAAAATGAGAGAAATAATGCCAAATGGGAAGAACATCTGAATGTATGCAACAGGCACAAGAGCACAAAAGGAGAGGAGCAGCAGCTGACACAGTTGCAGGACTGTGTATTTGTGCATCTCTCTCTGGGGTACTCGCCTAATGTAGTGGTTGGGTGGATAGGCACCCTGTACAAAAAAAAAAAAAGATCCAAGCAAAATGTGTAAGTTAATTGTAAATTTTAAAATTATGAATGAAAACAATTCTCAAAAGTTGTGCTTACCTGTTCAGTAATGAGGAGTAAAGTTCGATCAATTATTTGTTTGTTGGATAGATAGGTAACACCCAGGTAAAGAAAATATCCATTAAGCACAGGGCGTGGTATGATGGGCAGGGGCCATGGTAGCAGCAGTAAAGACAGCCCCAACATGATGTGACTTATTAAACTGGTTACACGTGTCTCTCTCACATTGACAATTCTGCATTGGAAAAAGATTGTATACAGATTAGCATTTTACTTAAGGCTTTCAACATTTTGTATTCTAGAATTTTTTGCTCTAAGGTACAAACCTTCAATCAAATTTCCTACTGGAAGTTGAAATTATTGAAAGCTGAGCATGAAAATTAAACTTTATCAGGCCTCTGAATTTCAGCTCTAGCAAATGATGCAGATTTTCAATTGGGGATTTTCTTCCTACAAATTCTTTTTTTTTTTATTTTTTTTATTTTTTTTTTTTTTTAGATTACTAAACTCTAAATCTTTTAAGAAAAATGTCCAATTGGTTTTAACTGCTTCTTTGTGGAAAATGCAATTTAAGAATTTGAATTGAGCATGCCATTAAAATTGTGATTTTGCAGTGTGCTACTTACATCTGATGTATATCACCTTGCTCAACCCTGTCCTCCATGCGAGCCATACTCTTCACATGCAAGGGGGACACAGTCATAGCAGTATGCATCCAGGGGCAACCAAACATTGACAGAGGAATGTTGATAATGGCCACTACAAGCAGATCCCAGTGGTAGGTGTGGCCTTTTTTGAGTCTGTAAAGATTTTGATACTTGTGATTATGATTACAGCTTTTTGTTAATTTCTTTATTTTAAACTTTTATTACAAGTTTCTACTCTAATTCTTGTTTGAACTTTGTATTGAATGTCTTGCAAGAACATTTTGATACTGACTTGTAAATTGAAGTCCATTATAGCTTAATTTAAACTGAATTAAGTTCATGCAATTGAATCACTTAATTATGAAGCTCTTGTAAGCTAAATTAGTTATACAGCTATCTAAATTTTCACAACATTCTAAGTGAATTACATAATTGGATTAAGTTCTAAATGCAAAATGTTAAAATTATCTTGTATTTTTTTTTGTAGTGGGAGCATCTTTTAGAAAAAGCTGCTGTATAATCTTGGTAGCATTTTAATATAAATCTCTTGTATATAACAATGGTTGGCTTCTCTTGATGCCTAAAAAAATTAAGTTTTAGTGCCTAATTTAAATGTTAGTGAAAATAAAATTCTGCCTACTTGTAATAAGGGTCACTGATACAAGAACTGGATATGTTGTGGTCAGTGAAGAAAAGCAAAGAAAGACTGAAACCTAGGAAGAATGCTGTAACAATAGCCCCTGGAGACAGTTGATGGAGGGGGGCTATCCGAAAAGGATTGGTAGTCAAAGCAGATGTTACATCTAATGGCCTCACTGTAAAAGAAATGTATTTTGGGAATATAATGGAAATGCTTACTTTGTGTCCTTATTAAAAATATCAAGTGTTTTTAATATCTCCTCCTTTACTCGAAATTTCTCAGAATTTGATTTTTCAAGGCTTACATAAATTATTTTGCAAAATTTCTTGGTTTACATTTTTTTAATTGGCAGCACATTACAATGTGTTAATCATATTTTAACTTTAGATTTGTTAAAAATATTTAGTTTTCTGGAGATGCTATGGTAATGTTCTTGGTATGTGCAATTTTGAATGTACAAAGTTTACATAAACTATTCCTCAAAGGTGCTTAATAAGCACAGATATTCCAACTAGACATCTGTTTGGTTTATGATGTCACTAAGTACATGGCTCTTGTGATGGATGTGGGTGAAATGAGTTTTTGTGATGCTAGCTATTTGCAAGTAATGGCTTGACCAGATAAAAAAAAAAAAAAAAATTTTTTTTTTTTTTTTTTTAATATTTAATAGCTGCTGTTTTGGGATGCCTTTTGAAAACTTTAACTCAAAACTGAGATTTAGTCTACACTCCACTCCCCTCAATGTTTGCATTGTTAATGAAATAATTGGGAAATCTAAAAAAAATCTTGTTTACATTGATCAGGACTGAAGTACTAACCTTTTTTTTAAAATTTGGAATATTTTGTTTTCCTCTTCCCTTTTGCTCCCCTGTTTATTTCATTTCTGTTGTAATCTTCATATCATGTGAGATTTGCTTTTAATTGTAGAATTAAATAGGTATATTAAACATTTTATAAATGTCATAGGCATAAAAATGAGTTGCATAATGTTTTCTGAAGTTTTCAATTTATACTTTTTAAAACAATTGATGTTGAATTTTTTTTTTTGTTTAAGATCCTAGGCTTTTTGAAGCTTTTATTCCAGTAAAGAAATTTTATTCACCTTTGTAATAGCCAGCACTTTTCATAGTCCCCCAAATTGTTTAAATCCTATAGTTCCATTGTTTTACAAATAAAACTGGTCTCTTACTTGGAATATCTCTGAAAATGTTGCTGACTGCAGTGATGATGATGATGGCCAAAGGAAGTGCAAAGTCTGCTAGCAGTTGACGCTTCTGAGCACTTAGATAAGGACTGTAAAGGAGGAAATAAACAATTCCTATCAGATTGTGGCAACTTTGTAAACTTCTGCAGATTTATAGCATTTAGTCTAGTCACAATAATCCAGGTTATATATATAATTAAAAAAAAAAAATTTTGGAGGGAGGAATAATCTGACACTAGTCTAAATTGGCTCTGTCAAATTACTGATATTTAAACTCTGCAGTAATGGCTTAAACTTTTCAAAAGAATTGCAGGATATATCAGTTCTCTTAATTTCTTCCATCACCTGACAACTTAAAATTCCTTATTAAACCAAACTTTACCTGTTGAAAGCACACCTCCCCTCATAATTTTGGGAAAGTAAGCCCGACTTTTTTAATATATTAAGACAAATTTTGTTGCTTAAAATTTGGTCAGATTTTGATTTCTTTTCAATGCGTCTTTTAATGACATGAAATAAGTATTGATTGAATATGCACAAGATACTTTCTAAAACTACAAGGCAATACATATTGGCCTGTTTGGCCCTGATCTAGTTTCATTTTGATGTTACATTTCTTTGACCAACAGCTGTTAGGTACAAATCAGCTGAGGTTACCAGTAAATAAGGTAAATTTTATGTACAAGTATTACATAAGTAATCAAGAGGCTAATTATGGCATGCCACTTCAGCATGTGGGCAGACATGACACTCCACAACTTCTCGTGTGTGTGTTTTTTATATAATGTAATTTTGCTCCTTTTATCTCTTGGTCCATGTACTGTTATTCACTATTTTGCATTCAATAAGAACATGATATAGCATGGATTGATTTCTTAAATTTTTTTTTTTTTTTTTTTTTATCATAACTTTGGTCAGTGAGATACTTAGAATTGCCATGTTAGTTGCTTTTTAAGACTGCTCTGTGGCTGGTGTATTTTGATCTATATTGACTAATTTAATACTTGCTCTCAAATTCACAAACTGTGTGTGGTGGGGATAAGTGGGTCTTTTATCAGCAATGCAATTGAAATTTGTAGCTTTTTCATGCATGCACAGTGAAATTAGATTGTTGAATACTGCTTTTGTTTGTGGTGACTCTTGTTTTATGACTAGCTTTACTCTTGTCATCTCACTTTTTCAGTACTTTAACTGGTGGAAGCAAAAAATTGAATAAGTTTTGTCTTGACTTAATGCAACTGAACATTGACTAACTCCTTGAAGAAAAATGGAGTGATGCTATTACTTTGCAATTGAGGGTTTAAAATTATCACCTGTTCACTTTAATGTAGAATTTGTAACATACTGTTGGAATCTATATATAAAAAAAATAAAGTTAGATGCAGACCAAATATAAAAACAATTTAATTTCTGGCCAACTAAGCCCTCTTCATGAAATTTAACTATGAAAAATGTTGAATTTTTGTCTATGCTTACGTCTTGGTGAAGTTGGACAATGTGGTAGTCAGCCAAAGTGTTGAGAGCATAAGCAGTAGAAAAAGGAGACTGATATCCCTGTGACAGGTAGCCATGTTCTGAGGTTCTATGACCTGCTTTGGATCAGAGACTGAAATAAATCGTGGATGACCACTATGGTAAGGCAATGAAGTCAAATTCAATGGGTTGGCAGTTCTTGGGGCACGGTGGCAGGAACTGTAGTTTTCTTTAAAATCTGTAAGATAAAACAATCTTTTGGACATTATTTTTTTTTTTTTTTTTTTTTTTTTTTTTTTTTGTCTTACTGTTTATCATCACTGGTAAATATACCAGCTGCATGTTCTTTCCCCTCTGTTACTAGTATGTTGTGATAGCTCTTTACCTTGTAGCTATCATTTCAGTGTTTTTAACAAGTTATGCTTAAAATGAAAAATAAAATTGACAGGCAACAGGTGAGTAGAGAAAGGGGATACTTTTGTTTTTACATTACCAAAGTATCAATTTGCTTAACTAAGCAAGAAATGGTTTGATCAAACACTTGCAGTAAAATCCTTTTCAGATTACTTTCAACAGATTTTCTTGGGAAAGGTAGTGAAGTGTCCTTTCCAGTTTCTAGAATTGTTTTCCTTCTCTTAGACCCAAGGCTAATGAAGTTCAGTCATCTTGGCTATTTAATTCATAGCTGGAGAAAAGTGATATTTGTGCAAAATAAATGCAACTCTGGTTGTCTTTCTCACTTCACATGATGCTCTATGCGCACTCAAATTGGTAATTAAATTTAGGGATTTGTCTACATTTTCTGCTAGCTATTTTTGTACACTTATGCATTTTTCTTTTTCAGAAAAAATTTTAAATCCCGTTGCTTTTCATATTTTAATTTTTCATTTTCTACCCACTTTTATCCCGGAAATCAATGATACAAATGTATAAATTAGCAACTATTAATAGTTTTGATCAAATTTTTTTTTTTTTTTTGTTCTTTGCTTTTTGCCCACTTATGCTTGCCAGGTGTTGCAGATTACTTGTACATAACTTGTTTATGATCTATTCAGGCATATTTCTTTTTCTTCCTCTTCTCCAAGGCAGATAACCCCTCTTCACTTGTCACACTATTTAGCACAATTTTCTCAAAGTAATAAGTTATAATTTAGCTTAATACAAATGTTTATAGTTTGACCTTGTGCCAGACTGCTTCACTAACTACTTGGAAACTTGAATTAATAAACATGCTTCCTAAAAATTGCTTGGTAATTAAAATGAGCTAATGAATACAAACTTTACATTTAAGCATATTGTATGTCACTTTACATTTATATACACACATCTGACAAGATAAAGAACAAATAGTAAACGTTTATAGATTTAATGTTTCACTTTGATTCTTCATTGGAGAAGGAAATAAATTAAATTTTATTTTTCATTGGTTAAGTAGACTGCATGTATTTCTTTTATCAGTTTGCATTTGTATCATAGTTCTAGGTGGTCTATGCATTTGGTTAATGTGTCCAGTGGGCTTTTTTCTGTGTTGAGGGTTAGGTTTTGTGTGGGAGAGAATTTAGGTTACCATATTCTTTAAATATGGATTTTATAAATGCTGACGAAATATTAGTTTTAGGCATGTGCATTGATGGGAAAAGTTATCAGAATTCCTAAGTATTCTGTGTAATGGTTGTTTTTTTTAGTTTGGCATTTACTAGATCTATTGTATTTAAGTCTGTTTAAAGGATTGTCCCAGTGCAGGTCTGTCCTTTTTTTTTTTTTTCTTTGATATTTAGATTTCTAGATGTTTTGACTAGAGCTCATCTTGCATTGCAGGCATTTTATATCCTAATTTTTTTCTTTACTCTTTCAATTCTGATGAAGCTTAAATAAAAGTGAATCATTTTAAATCTTCCCTATTTGTTCTTTATCATAACACACACACACACACACACACACACACACATTGTTGTGCTCTGTAGAAGAGCCTGGTTGCTGGAAGAATGAGAACTCACTGTTGTAAACATCACAAATGACATCAGAGAACAGAATGAATGCCACAAGAGTTGAGAAAATTTCATCTGAAGATCTGCAAGAAAGGAAAGAATGAATCTACAATTCTGGTGACAATTCTTGCATTGTCCATTTGAATCATCTTAATATTTGATAAATCTTAAATAATTGTAAATATCAAAACAATTGTGTGTGACTTGTTACTTTTAGAACACATTTTTTTGTCTAACAGGGAAAAAAAAATAATATGCATGAAATTGGCGGGGGGTGCAGTTACATTAACAAGATGGAAGTTAGTTTTTAACACTGATAAAAGTTAACTTGCTTGGTGTACCAGTGAAATGCAAATTAAGAATTATGCATATTTAAAGTATTTTATAAATTGATCCATAGTTCACTTAATAATCTGCACTTGTCTAACATTTATAATACATTCTCTTTGCTGTTTTAAAAAGAACAAGCATGAAGCAATCATTTGTACATAACTTTAATCAAACAACAAACATTACTTGGACAAGTATCCATATCTTTGATTTTTGTTTGGAATATCAGTTGCTGATAGGGGTCTCAGTGGATTGGATGAAATAATCTGCATAAGGATAGAAAATTTTGCTAAAAGGGGTGCTTTATAATGTTTTTACTTTCTCTCAAAAATCTGAATGGGAGTGAAATGGTATTCAGTAGAGCCAAGTTAAATAACTTGGCAACTTGTATGTATGTATGTAATCAGTACTTGAACAGTTTTGTCTTTTTTGTTTTTTTTCCCCTCTTCTGCTTAAGTTCAATAATGAAATTACTTTTGCTTACACAAAGCTTTGTGGCTTTCATTTGGGATTATCTACAAAAGAAAAATGCCAAGATTACCTAATGGTCTGGATGGCTGGAAAAATGCATATACTGAAACAAAGATCAGGACCCTAACCTGAGTAGCTTTGTAATAATGAATTTCAGGAATCCTGTGTGTGAATTGTTTGTTTTTGTTTTTTAAATCTTTTGGTAAATTATCATTTTCTTGTATCTTAATATAGACAAAATAGGGGGAGAAAAATTTTAATGAAACTCTATTTGAATAATTTTTTTTTTTTTTTTTCTCCTTGATGATTTCATGGATCAAATACAAATTTAGTTTTTAATGTTCTTCGGTTCTATATTATAAGCATTTTAAAGTTAAAAACAAGTCTTTGAAAAATAACTTAGCAACATAAAATTTGCGAGTAAAACCATGTTCTCTTCTTTCAAGCAAAGTAATTCGGCATTCGGCATTTTTATGATCTTTACTTTTAAGATTACTGCTTGGATATGGCAAGGCATGCAACTGTGATATCTTTTGTCTAGAATTAATAGCTTCTGTCAGTAATTTGGTACTTGAAAGTTGTTTTTCTGCAACTTCAAGTTCCCATAACTTTTCAAATCCAGTCCAGTTGTCATGTTGATCCTGTTCAAAAAAAAAAAAAAATTCTGAATGACCTTTGACTTATGACTTTGAACATCATCATGTATAAATATTGTGCACTGATGAATGTGCTATATGCAGTTGGTTTCTCCTGTAGTAGTTTCACATACCTTGTACCATTCATCATTGTTCCTGAAAGCAAGAATCGGTCCAGCTGTTTTAAGACTTAGATATGGCACTGCAAATAATCTGACTTTGGGTGGGTGCATCATGGTTTGAAGTGTATACTTTTCACTGAATCTCTTGACAGGGATGGTATATATATATATATCTATATATATATATATAGAGCAGAATTTTTGCTAAAACTTTTTTTTTTTTTTTTTATACAATTCACATTTCGGATGTTCATTGTCTAGAACCACAATTTTCCACCATTTGTATAGGTGAAAAATTTGACTGTATTCTAAGCTTAATTCACAAGAGCTGGTAATTTGACAAGTTTTTGACTAAATCGTGAATAAAAGCTGATGTTGCAAAAAGCTACTATTGCGTGATGTAATCTCACGATACAAGGTAATGAAAATAAACTTGTTAGAGAGGTAAATTAACTTTTATTTGAAATATCCCCCTTCCCCCACATGATATAGCTATTTGTGGGAGGAAGCATACCAATCAGCTTTGGCAAGGCACAGAGGTATATGTTGATAATATAGGGGAGATAATTCTGGTGCAACTAAACAGTTGGTCAAAATACTAAGTGTATTATATAGTATAAATTTTTTTTATAAACTTATTGTAAATTAGATGTATTGCCTGCTGATGTGAAATTTTACCTACATAGAAATCGAATATTGAATTTTTTTTCTTATTTTTGTTTGGGCTTAAGCATTGGTTATATTTTTAAATGGTACACAAATAAATATCCACTGAGAAAAGGTGAGGGGTACATTAAGGATTAGGTTCAGTTTTAACCTGTGTTCCATTTTTCTTTTTTCTCCTCTCTACAGTTTGTTTAAAACTTGTTACCTGTTATGAGAAGGGGTTGATTTGAAAATCAGTTAAGTCCTTGCTTTTATGTGTATTTTACATTGATGTTTAGTAACTGTTTAAATTAGTCTGCCACAAGGCTATAGTAATAGAATGCCTAGTGAAGCTTATTGTCTACACTTACGCTATCTTTTCACCCTCTTCCCTAAACTTTTCTTTAATGTAAGTATTTAAGGCAGATCATTTTAGTAAAAATTTGAGATAGGGGTGGCGTCAGGATTGTACTTACCTTGTTGACCATTTTCTCAACTTACACATGTCCAACACAGCATAGACACTGAGAAAAATTGAATTCCAGAGACCAACGCATGCGAACATAGCCAGGAAATTGATGTTGAAGTCATCGCATATTTTTGATACCACTGTAGAGTAAAAATAATTTTGATACATGAAATGAAAATATAAAATTTGCTTTCAAAATGTAAACATTAAGATTAGAAAGTCTTTATTTTTTTTTTTTACTCTGTTGTACTGCCAGTATCCTTGTGATGCCAAACTGATGATCTTTATGTAACTGGTAGATGAAAAAGCATAGTACAATAAAAAAAAAAAAAAAAAAAAAAAAACTTAGGTGAAACTTAAATTGTGAGGACTTGGATGTTACATTAGGTCCCATATTTGTCAAATTTAAACCCCATGAGGATATATTGGACGTTTTTACAGATTTCACTAAATTCCTTGCTGCCTTTTTCTGACATATATAGTGACATCATAGCCTCCATTATTCAAAACAAGTTGACAGTTTTTCATCTCTGTGTAAAAAAAAAAAAAAAAAAAAAAAAAAACTAAACTACCTATAGTCACATGGCCAGTCATTAAATTACTGAACTGATTGTCAGGAAAGAGGCAAGATCATATGCCAATCTTTATATTTGGAAACCAGATAGTTAACTGTTGTTAGAATCCATTTCATGTACTTGAATATGATAGGATTGCATTATCTTACTGGGAAATGTGCATTAAGGGTTACCAACAGTCTGATCAAGAGACTCCAGTATCACTTTCAGAATCCAACAAAACGCTTTCTACAACATTAAAAAGCTATTGCCAATTTGCATATAATGTCTGCCCAAGGTGGTATGTTGTATGAGCATAAGACCAGAAGTGCAGTTCAAGTGGTTATGTAGGAAGTATAATAGTTAACCTTAGACTTGAAGGGGTTAAGGAGTTTGTTACACAAAGCAGCAATTCTTGGTAAGAAGCTGTCCAAGTGGAACATCCTCCTTACTAATGGAATACAAAAGGAATGAGGATGATTCCTCCTTGAATACATAGCAGGGCAGGTCCCAGATGCAAAGGTCAGGGCTGGTAGAACAAAGAAATGTAGCTTATCAAAACACTTATAGAAGTAGTGAGACTTGCCATGTTTTGTTTGTGGGGAAAGTGGTTGTATGGTGGAAAATAATTGATTACCCACAAGACCATATATGTGCATGTGAGACTATGAAGCTCCAGCCCAGATATGGCAGCAATATTAGATTTTTCAGTCTAATTTAATTCTTATAAAGAGAGTATAGCAGGTGGAGGGGATTTAGATACTTACTAGATGTACAATGAGCTGGCCATTTTCCCAGCATCTTTATTGATACATTATATTTCTGAGTTATCATGGCTGGTGAAATTTCAGGGTTTGATCGTTGATGGTGGAACTAGCTTGGTTTTTGACATATTAAATTGTACAAGCCAGATCAGAAAAGATCAGCTGCCATATTCGGGTCATGGAGGTATACTGTTGTATATTCTGTGTAAATATTCACTAAAGATCAGAGTATGTTCATTGGCAGATCATTAATATAGAAGAGAAAGAGGGCAGGACCAAAGAGAAACATTGAGGAATGCTGTCATTGATCTCATGGGATTTTGATGGCTGGCCATTAACAACATTCAGGGACCTACCTGTTAGGAAGGACTTGATAATTGAGAAAGCCTTTCCAGTGATTCTGTAGCTGGAGAGTTTAGTAGGCCTTGATATCACACCGTCAGAGGCCTTTGATATATCTATGTTGGTCCTAGTTGTCTTGTCATATGAAGACATAACTTCAAAGTTCATTTATGATAGATGACCTGGCACTGATGCTCTTCCCCTATTGAGATATTCCTGAACTCAACAGGAACCAATCTTTTCTTTTTCAACCATGTCTTGGACTGACAGTGCATAACTGCTGTTTTGCATTTTCTAGAACTCTGCAATGACTGTGCCATTTCAAACTGCTTGCAAAGAGTCCCATTACACTGTTGCCTCTAATAGAGATGTTAATAGTGGTTAAAGTGGGCTATGGTTGCAGCATGGACCAGGACTTATTTACTTTCTGTTGGTATTTTCTCTTTAGGGGTAAAATTATCCATGCTTGAGAGGGTCCATTCAGAGATCAGGGAGGCAGTTCTGGAAACTATTTTTAAGAAAGCTGAGATAGGGAGCTTCCACTGTGTAGGATCTGAAGCTGCCCTCACTCAGCTTTTAGCATACTTAAAGATTGTCCTGTGAAATGGTACATCAGGATGCATTTCATTTGGTGTCAGCTTTATCAGTGAATGGTCAGAAAAGCTTGAGGTAGGCAGCGTTTCAGCAGTTTTGTTGTTTTTGTTTTTTTTCTCCAGGGCAAGAGGTGTAGATGGTTTGCGTGATGTCCTGTTTTGTGTCAGGAACACAAATGGGTGGGCTTATCTATGGCCCAGATAGGTGATATAGTTGTGGCAGTAATATGAATTCTTGTTGAGGGATGATCAAAGAGGGTATCAATTTTCTCAGCTATTTAGTCAAAAATCATGATTCCAGCATCTGTGGACGATAGTGAAAATGACAGACATGCTACAGATGAGGATCATGTGAATTCTGGGTCCTCGTTTTTTGTGGTCTGCCACATAGGACCCATATCCTTATAGGCACTGACTCTGTGGTGATTTGGGGAGTGAGCAGTCCAGGATTCTGAAATCCAGTATTGGGATAAATGGGCTAACACCAATTTCCGAGAGGATCCTGATATCTGGCTTAATCTTGTGGAAGTTGGATTGTACACGTTTAACATTTGTATAGGAGATACACAGCTTGGGATCCACTTTAGTTTTTGTGGTGGTGTTTTTGTACCTTTTTATTTAATATTTGTTGTGGCCCAGGTTAGAAATATTGAGATTTTGGAATGGCTGAAGAGCTAGATAGTTGAGATGTTGACAGGCTCCATCCATAATTTTTGCAGGGTTTCCTCTATAAAACTGTCTACACTCCCCCACCCCCCAAATTGAAGAAACTCAACTAATCTAACCAGGGTATGATCCAAGGATGAGGCACACTGACCAATTCTATGCTGTTAATGTTACCCTTGTTTGTCAATGACTGAAACCTCTCTGGAATTTTTTTTTTTTTTTTTTTTTTTTAACATTGATGCTCACCCTGAACCCTTATACAGGGTAAGTGAAAGAGAACAAATAGACTTTAGAAGGAACCAGAAATCCAATCCTAAACAGGAAACAATGGATAAACATCTACTGTTCAAAAATCCATGAAGGACTGTGAACTGAAGGTATTTTGGAGTGTTGTTGACAGATGGGTTGAGTGGAATGAGTATTTAATTGGAAAGTGATTTGGTAAAAAATGTACCCTTTTGTTGGGTGGCTACAATTCCTCAATTGCATTGCAGTCTTATTTTTGCATCTACTTGTGAGTGACTACAGTTATGTACTGCTGATGCCTGTCTAGAATTTGTATACTAGTATATCCTTACTAGTGTGTTGGCCAAGAACACCCCAAGATAGTGCTTTATCTTTCTGAAGTCAAATAACTTATCTTTCCATTTTTAGCTGACGTCATCCCGACAAGTCTATTTCTACAAGGACAAGAGGTTGAAACTACTTGGTTGATGGCTATAAATTTTTTTTTTTTTTTTTTTAACACTTGAGAATACACAAAATTTCTGATTTGTGGGTGTGAGACATAATGGTGGTTGGCGTCAAAGCCGTGTAAAAGTAGCATATATTTTTTGTTTTTCTTTTTTTTAATCTATTTAATCATGTCTAAATTTTATTGAATGACACACATTCAGATAAACATTGGATTTTTAAACGATAAAGGCTCTTTTCAGATAATAATGCTTTATCTTTATCTTGAAAGAAAAGATTTTATATCTTTGTGTTTCATAGAAATTCCTACTTGATTAAAGAGGATTTATTGAAGGAATTAGTGAGTCATGCTGTAATGTTTTGAAACCCAAAAAGAAATGGATAAAAAAAAAAAAAAAAGCACAATCTGTGAGTATATTGAATGCTTTGCTTAATTTTCTTAGAAATTTCACAATCATTTATTTGTTTACTAGATTTTTCTGCTGAGAAAGATAAACTGTTTCTGCTTGAATTGATTTTTCATTCTTAATTTTCATGCAAGTTGTTTGTATTCTGAAGTTGATGTGAATAAACATAAAGATAACCAAAATTCATTGTTCCTAAATTTTGTTAATCAGATATTAAATATGAGAATTTTGTTGAATCAACCTCCCTTGTTTTGAAATGAAAAGAGCTTCATTAAAATTAACTTTTGTAGAATTTATCACCTTCAGTAGACAGTATTGTAAGGATATGATCCAATAACATTGGCCTGTGGTGAGGGGGTGGGACACCGTGTGATATTATAGACTCTCACATAGAAGGGGGAAGAAGTGGTTTTATCTCTAGTGTAAAGTGGCATCCACTTTAACTAAATGGTAAAAGGGTGGATGAGGGATTTTTGTAGATCAAATGTCAAGAAAACTAGTAATAGGTTATATCCGAATGCTGGTCTGCTGTTGGCAGGAGGTGGACCTGTTTATATCGCTATTTCGAAACCTCCATTTTTGTGTTGCCATCTACCATGTCAGGATGAGGAGTTAGGGATAAGGACTGACATAGTATCATTTGCTCACCTACTCTGACAAGCCAGTTAAGCCCTGAATAAAGCACATGCACACACACACACACACACACACACATATATATATATATATATATATATATAGGGTTTGTGTCATTGCTCAATGTAGCATTGTTTTCTTTCATGTTACCTTGTGAGCATGTGGCATACCCTTCTCCAGCTTTTGGTGAAGGTTGACAAAATCAAGGACTGGAATACAGTGTGACGGGTGATCATTGGCCAGTTGGTGGAAAGCATAGTGCAAAGACTTTTGTATGTTTGCACATGTATTGCATAAGCGGATGTGTCTAAGGATAGCCTGACAAGGGCCCATCCCACTTCAGGCTTGTTATAAATTCAGATTCCTTCTAGACTGGTTGCCATCCAAGGCAAGAGAAGAGATTCCAGTCTGCCATGTTATTTAAACCCATCATTGCAGAAAGGTAGATTCATACTTTTCTCAAGGCCATTAATAGAAAGTAAATGAAACATTTAGAATTTGAATGTGATATACCAATTCTACTTTCTGTGCTAATAATTGCTCGCTCGACTCTTCCATCGAATCCAACGTACGAGGGTCAAGCTGATCAGTTCCCAGGAAACTGACAGCCCGACAACATCACATGAGAATTGATTATAGTGGTGAAGGTTTTGTGCAGGACCATCCACACTTTTTGAAGGGCCGAATACAGAGACCTGGTGCACTACGTGCCACAAGGTCCCCAAACGACCTTCTGCAGGTTTTGAATTCAGAGTTGTCCTTCTAGACCAGTTGCCATCCAAGGCTATAGAACCCAGTCTGTCCTGCTATTTACCCATAGCCGGGGAGAGAAGAGGATTCATACCTTTCCCAAGGGTATTAGCACGTAAGTGAATGTAATGGATTTGACTGGAATTCGAACTCGGCTCTCTGATTCCACAATCCAAGCCGATATCCATTACTCCACCGTGCCTCCTAATAATTACATTACCTGCATTTAGATTTTATTAAAAGCTGCTGTGACTTATTTGTCACTTTCATCATCGAGAAATTAACACTTTCATTGCAACCTTCAATATTCAAACCTTATAATACCTTTTGGATATTTTTTGATACTTAATATTAAAAATTGTTTAAAACTAAGTAAAATTTATTAAATTAAAAAGAATGATGCTAATGCCTTTGATTCTGATGTGATGTTTCTTTTCTTTCCCCTCCATGTCTTAAACAAAAAAAGTCTACAAATGAAGTGTGGGGTGGGGGTGAAACAAGTTTGTTGAGAAATGATGTTACTGTATTTATACTGCCTTAAAAGTATGGTGTTATAAGTGTTGGCAATATGTACATAGAGTAAACCTGTTAGTATCTTTTGTAATTGTTATACATAAACAATATATTTTAAAACTTATTAAATTTTAATTTTAAAGCTTTCTGAAAATTTTGAATTATCAAGTAATTATCTTTTCAGTTGTCATAGGAAAGTATTTAATTAGAACATTGCTGTAAAATCTATTTTATATGGTCCTGTCTACTGTCAGTTATGGAAAACAATAGTTGTACCTCGAGTGAACAGGGTCAGTGGTGCAGTTGTCAAAAGTATGTTCATGGCTTGTCCTCCAATCAGACTGAAGATGATTCCTCCAAGACATTGACCAAAGAGAACATTTTGAAGACCTGTAAACAAAAAAGATCTGTAAATTTCATGAAAAAGGAGACTTTTAAAACTCCCCACACCCAGGTTTTCTTCTAAAATAATTCTGAATAATAAAGTACAGTAATCATTTAAAAGTGGATATTTTGTTTCACAAAAATAAAAGCTTGTAAATTCTTTTCCTTCTTGCCAACCTGAAATCTATAACTTCTATTTGATAAAAAAAAAAAACTCGACAGTTGTTTGGTTTACAATAGATGAGAAAGCCAACGGTGGGTGCTTAGAAATCTGATGAAATAATTAGTATTTTATGTGCCTGCCCTATGACTGAGATAGTTACCACTGTCCACAGGTTAATGTTTTAGCCCAAATTAATGCCATGATCTTGAAATGCTGATTTCTAATGCAAATTCACTTTTTGAATATTGGTGCAACATAATCTTCCTACTTGCATTTTTCTCTCTAGCTCATGCAGTGCAAAATGTCTTATTCTACCTTTTGAATTAACATTCACCAAACTCTTCATAGGGCCATAGTAGAGAGAAAGAGAAGGGGCTTCATATTAAAGCTGAACTTAAATGGTCGTAAATGTATGATGATTAGGGGTGTGGAATTTTCAGTCGATGGAATCAAAATGAAACTGGAAATAGTTACTGTGAATGCAGATGGAAAATGGGTTCTGTTTTTGTGTGTCTGCTGGAGGTTAGCGACTTGCTGATAATATCACTTTTACTACTACAACTGCTGTTTTTGTTCTTGATTTTTTTTTTTTTTTTTTTTTAATTAATCAGAATATGAACATTTGTAGAAAATCCTCAAAAAAAGCAAACTCAATCTCTCTTGTACGTATGAGATTTTTTTTTTTTTTATAATATAACCATATAAATTAATAATCCTGTCTGTATATAATGTATGGGCTTAAATAATTAAAGAAAAAAAAACGTTTAAAAATTATTTTATAAGCTGATTGTAGTGCACAAACCTAATTTTTGAAAATATTGAGTGAGTTATGAAGATTTATGGGGCGGGATGCTGAAAAGTTTTTGGTATTTTTCAAAAATAAAAAATCTATTTTTGGGAAAGTGGATCAGGGCAAGAACATTTTGCCCACTCTCGTAGGTTGTTTGCTTACCAATGTTTCCATGTGTGTTGTTTTCATTTAACATCCCAAATGCCAAAATTGGAAGAACACAAGCAAAGTAAAGAAAAAAAGTTGTCGGAATCACTTTTCTCCATGCTCTGCGACTGCACACACCTAATGCAAAGAAAAACAGCAGTTTCTATTAAAACAGAACTAAACATTCAAATACTATTGCATCAAACTTAATTTTGCCCAATTAAAAATACTTCTTAGCCATTCAAAGCCAAACTTTACTTACTAATAATTGACAGTGGGCTTCAATACCATTTGCCAGGTACACAGTTGAGAAGGAAGACAATGATGTGAATAAAAACAACTAAATGGAATTGATAAACACATACCCAGTGTTGATTCTTGGGTGGTGAAAAATGAATTCAAAGGAAAATGTAATAACTAATAATTCTCACTTATCATTTTGCTAGATTTGTCTTAAATAAGCAATTAGATTCAACCTAATTACGATTAACAGTAAAGTAAGAACAATAGTTCAGTTATGGTGATTGGATTGTTTGATGATGCCTGAGGTGCACTTGTCAAAATACTGTGATGAGATTGCATTAGTATTTTAGTCAATTAGGCTTATTTCATTTAGTCAACTGTTTTATTCGGCTTGTTGCCCAGCCCCAGGATCATGTGCCCGGTAAATGGTATTGAAACCATAATTTGTTTATTTTTAATTATCCCCCACCTGAGGAAAACATTGTCTTCAATGGTAGCAGTCAATCTGCAATAAGCTGTTGACAAGTGATATATTGTGGCTTGTCATACAGGCCTAGAGATCAAGGAGTAAGTACAGAGGGTAACACCATTGGTACAGGCTGGTATATGCAACATCTGTGACCAAGTCTGTCACTCACATTGAACTCTGTAGCTGCAGAAGAGACTGACTCTTGATTTGACAATGTCACTGCCTTTTCTCAACGAGAATATTGTAGTCTTTTGATTGTGATGTTCTATATTAAATCAATGTAGTGTTGGGAATTTTTACCATTTTTTTTTTTTTTTTTTAACATTATATAAGTCTTCTCTCTCCATTTATATTTAATATTACAGTATTATGGAGTTAAGCTAGATACATGTACTCGGAGTCAATGGTAGATACCCCAACTTCATATATATAAATCCCTCTGCTATTTATATTACGGAGTCTTGAAGCCTGTCACAACTCTGTGGATAAAATCTGAGAGATATTTGAAAACAAATACTTTTCTACAAATACTTTCATAGTAACTGCCTTGAGCTATTTTCGCTAGTTCCCAATCTGCATGAATTTAAACGTGCTACTGGGTTGGCATCTCAGACCCACCCTTTCACTGTCGAAACAGTAAAATGTAGCCAATAGCTTTATGTCTTGCACTTCCTGCCCGTGGGACTTCCTTCCTCTTACTTGCTTCCCTGATAGCTATAATCTCTATTTAAATGCAATGTCAATCAACATCTCCAGATGCCTTGATCTATTCCCTGTTCTTCTCTTCATCCTTTCCTCTTTCACACCTCTTTACTCTTGCTCCCACTCTCTGTAACCCCTTGTGTGCTAGTGGCACTCCCACTTTCCTGAGTGAAAAATTAAAAAAAAAAAAAAATGTATATATTTATATTCACCATTATTTGCAATGACTTGATGCCAATTATCAGGCAATTCTGCAATATCTACTGAGTAAAATTCTGCAAGTTTTGATGTGAAAATCTTTTCAGCAATCCCCTAAATTTAGTTTTCATTAGATAAATTTTTACCTATCAAAAGGTTTTGTAGTGATTGAAAAACATAACTGCTTTAGTGCAAGGTTAACTAGGTGCAGGGAGTAGAACAAAAAATCAAGTTTCCAAATGTATGTTATTGTGTTATTCTTGGTGTATGCAGCATTGCATTGTCTTGGGTATACGCTGCTACTGCCATGCAAAAAATCTGACCCGTTGGTCTACTCCAGATTTATTCTGAGTTACCACATATCATTAGGAGTTAGGATGATACATTCGTTGTCATTCTCAAAAATGGGATTTACTCACGACTGAAGTCACCGAATTTCTGGAAATTTGGCCATTTTTTGCTTACAAGTAAATTTATTCTCAGTTACAAAATATGAATATAAAGTAATTTCTTTTCAATGTAATGTTTTTGTCTACATTCAACGTAGTGATAAGGAATGACATGGTGGTTCCATTTATTAGTTGTGTGTATGTGTGTGTTATATATAAAGGAAAAAGACAGTAGGAAAACTAGTTTTAGCTGACTCATTTCATCCAATGTGAACTTTTTCAAGGCAAAACAACGAAATGAATTGAAACAGTATCTATAGACAACAAACAAAATGTTAGCAACTAGAAGAATTTAGAAATGCTATTGTATAGTCATATGGTCAACTGAAAAATTACTTCAATTTGAAGAGACAATTTTCACATGTAGAAATATTGTTTGTATTATTGTGTTGACGGATTGAACCGTTTTTTGATTTCTTGATATAATTGTGTACGTTGGCTTGGGAGAGAAGTAATTCACTTAGGAAAGGTGACATTGGTGGGGAAAAATCTGGATTTAGATTAATATTTGGATAATATTCAATGGTGGCATTCAAGGATTTTCCTTCTGAGTGAATTATTTTCTTTTTTATGAGTAACATTTATAAAGTCAGTCTTTTTCCTTTATACATATTGTATTTTTACAGGTTAATTCTGAGAAATGTTTACATATCTATAGAGAAGAGATTAAACGATTCTCTCTATAAATTATTTTGAATTAGCAAATGAAATAGGCTACAGTGGTTTCATCTGTCGAGAGGTGAATACGACTTCAATGTTCAGTCGTGTATTTAGAGTAAGAAAATTAATGTATATTTGTAGAATAAAATGAATTGGTTATTAAAAGTATTTCCTTTGGATTCATGTGCATACACAAGAAATACAAATTATTTCTGAGGAACACGAATTTCTGGTCTTTAACATGTTGACTGTCAAAGGTCAATTATAAAATCTGACTTCAAATGACAAGGCAATAAAAAAATTTTATGGGTTTTATAGCTTCAGTCTAAATAAACTCACTGTCAGTCAATGTGTTAGAATCTTCATCGAGCAGTTAAAATTATCTTGTTATATATAAAATCGTCACTTTTAGAATATTTTTAAATAAAATTTATTCTGAGTATCTATTTTTATATTAAATAATTTGAAATTTGATTTTTAAGGACATGAAGGGACGAATTTAGTTTGGAATAAAGATTAATTGGGATATTTTCAGAGCGAAAAAATAAAAGTTTAAATGAATTACACCTTTTTTATTGATAATCATACAGAAATCTTGAAATCAATCTGCAGTACCTCTTGTTACCATAAAAGAATCACTTTATATAATAGATCACTAGCAATATATATCCTCTCTTTAAAGATAAAGTAATTTGAATCAACACCTTGTTAACATGTTGACTGCCAGAGGTCAATTATGAAATATGACTTCAAATACCAACTTTATAATAGATAAGTGAGGCAATAAAATTTTTTTTACGAGTTGATTTATAGCTTCCACTGAAGTCTTAACATTGTTTTCACACTGAAAGTATCACTGAATAAACTTGCTGTCAAAGTGTTAGAATCTTCATTGAACAGTTAAAATTATCTTGTGACAAATATATCATTTGTCAAGATGGTAGTGCAGTGGATAGCGGCTTGGAATGAGGAATCGGAGAACTGAGTTCAAATTCAAGTCTAGTTTGTTACATTCACTTATGTGCAAATACTCTTGGGAAAGGTATGAATCCCTCTCTTCACCCTCCAAACTATGGATTAAATAGTAGGACATGCATCATTATCTTCAAAAACACTGTTTATACAATATTCACTTCCAAAGAAAGAATTATTCTCACAATATAAAATATGTTTCAGCTTTAAATAAACCACAAAGGGTTGATAAGCTGTAAAAAACCCCAAAAAACAAAACAAAAAAAAAATTGTCAAGATGGCAGTTTCTTTTTACAAAGGAAACACTTGTTTGGACAGCAACAGGACACCTTAGTATTCTTATATGAAGTCTGTTTAGGTGTTAAAAAAAATTGACTTATTGACTCACCATCTTTGAAATCGGATCGATAGTGTGGCAGCCTTTGTTTCAGATCATCGTAGATTCCTTGGCCAATTGAAAACCATTTTTCTTCCTTTCAATAGAAAATCAGATTTACACATTTCATACTACTACAATAAATTGTATGTAAGTACTTTTGTAGACAGCTAGAATCTAAAAGTACTATAATTAAAATCCTTGAAAATGGTGACTACTGTATATACATGAGTATAGAGCGAGCTTTTATGATCAGTTACTTATGCAAAAAAAAATGTAGTTGCACTATACACAGGTAATTTTTTGAAGAGGTTAAAGATTGCATTTTTGTTGATCAGATGCGCTATAGAGGTAATTTTTTTATTTTTTTTTTTTCTGGCGGTGTTAAAATTCATGCAAAAATATTCAGGGTTGCACTACATATAAAGTCAGCTTATACATGAGTATATAGTAGATTAGACTAAAGTGCTCAGAAACAACAAATTGAACAACTTCGACTCATTCAAACTAGAAAACAAAACACTTCTTCACACAAGAAAATATAAAAAAAACAAAAGTACCCTGTTTACCCAAACATATTAAGGAATTGCTACCAAATACACATCTAACACACACACACACACACATATATATATATATATATATATATATATATATATATATATATATATATATATATATATTTTAAAAGAGAAAATGCAAACGTTTTTGGTTATTATGTGGATTTTTTAAATATATATTTTATTTTATTTACCATATTTTTGCTACATGTATTTCTGGTCTTACAACCTTCATCGGGCAAAGAGTGGTTATTTTCACATATTATTAAAAGGAATAAATTTTCCTTATGTTTCCTGATGTTTAACCATTGTCTTTTGTGTGTAAATGGTTAAACATCAGAAAACAAGGAAAATTAATTCCTTTTAATAATGTGGAAATAACCACTCTTGGCCCGGTGAAGGTCACAAGACCAGAAACCTGGAAAATAATGTATATTTAAAAAATCTACATTATTTGCGGCTTCTCTCTTCTCTTTAAAATATACACTTTTCTCTCATTGGAACTGCTGTAACCTTTCCCTTATATATATATATATATATGCACACACTATAAACATTATATTAAGTGGATACACATGTTTGAGTAAATTTTTTTACAAGAGTATTTAATAGAGAAAATGTACTTGGCAAAGTTGGAACCTGCATGTCCCCAAACACACATCCATGTAACATTTATTAAGAAATGTCAAATTAGACATAAAAATCCATTAATTCCTAATCTATGTTTCATTAAAAATGACTGGCAAGGTATATATGTTAAGTTTTTTTTTTATTTTATTTTTTTGGTGTGCAAATCAAATTTCTTTTTTAGACCTAGTCTTTTTAGAAATTGTCAAAAGATTGTTCATTCCAAGCACTTTTGGCTAATGTATTAACCATATAGTGTGTAAGTTGCCAGCAGAAACGTTTGAAACAAAAGTAATTGTTGCTTTTACTAAAATGTCACTTTTGTTTAAAATGTTAAAAAGAAAGAGCTTTATAAAGTTCAGAGACAATAAACTGTGGAAATATTTTTCATAACAGGCATTCATTTCTATTCAGATTGAATTCTCGGCTAATTACAAGAAATTTGGTAGTTGAGAATTATTGGAACATTTATTTGTTCTTTCAATTGTTTTTAGTTTTAATCATTTCATTGTAAGCAAGGCAATAAAGCCACTAAGATGTAAGATGTTTCTGCCTGCAAAAGGATGTGAGAAAATGAAAAACATGAAGGATGGAACAATAAAAGCATAGAAATTAAGAAGACAGAAGATAATGATTGACATTGCATTTGAACTTTTGAAGATCAAAGTTGACCAGAAAGCAGAAAGCCCGAAGAGATGTCTGTAAGCGAGAAGTGCAAGAAAAGAAGCTTAGCATAGAACTTATGGTTACATCTATTTAAATTCTGAAAGGGTTTTAGACACTTAGTTTCTAACCAGAACTGCATTGACTAATCTACATCTATGCTATTTTTGAAACACAGTATTAGAAGTAATTTAAGTTCACAATTCTTATCAGAGGTTGACTCAAGAGTTTTGTGATTCCACACTCATCTGTACCCAGAGAAAAAAAGATTCTATTAATTACAAAATATACAAGGTCTGTCTGAAAAGTAATGGGACTGAGTATGCTGGGTGAGCTATGGCTGTCATCCACAGTGTGTTCTTGCCTCAGGGCCAGATGATCAATCAGTAAGTCTACAAAGATATCTTGCAGTGTTTGTTTCGCTTAGTGTGTGAGAAAAGATGAGGAGTTGTGAAAGGATAAATCATGGCTGCTTCACCACAACAATGCACTTGCTCACAACACCCTGAACCTCCAGCAGTTTGTGGCTGAGAAGAACATTGCCGTACATAAAAAAAATCTCCCTATTCACCTGATCTTGCTCTGTGGGACTTTTTTCTTTTCCCCATCATCAAAGGCGACCTGTTTTGAAGGCGTGAAGGCCATCAAGAGGGCCGTAACGACAGAGCTGAGGGGGCATCCAAAAAAGAATCCTTCCTTTCAGCAGTTCATACAAGGTGTGGCAGAGAAGGATCAAAAAGTGCAATAGACTCAAAGACGGTTGCTTTGAAGAGGAAACCATGTAGTTTGTCATTTGGAATTGAAATAAATTGTGACACCAGTCCTATTACTTTTCAGAAAAAAACCTCGTATATTTTATTTATATATGCTAACTAAATTTTCAAATTTTAGCATTTTCTACAATTAAAACTTTCAATCTTGTGAGTTCTCTATAAAATCCAAAGAATCTGCAATGTTATCAGTTTTGACCTGGCATCTCAGCTTTAGTCACTTTCCCACCACTATGATATAGTTTTCCTGTGCCTTTTCTATAAATATTTTCATGGTAATTGTTCTAATGAACTTTCCGTTTATGATATGTAGACTTTATGAATTTAAGCACAGTACTAGATTGGCAGCTAGGTCTCATAATATTAGAGTTGAAATGGCTAGATATAACTGTAAGTTCTATGCTAACAGTTTTTTCTCACATCTCTCACTTGTGGAATTCTCTACTTGATTCTAACCAGCTTTGATTTTCAAAAATTTAAATGCAGCGTCAATCGTTATCTTATGTCTTTTTAATTCCTGTTAATTTATTGTTCTCTTAACATTTTTTGTTTTCTCATATTCTTTTGCATGTAGTGGGCTTATTTCCTTGTTTCGGGTGAAATGATTAAAAAAAAGACTTCTGTTCAACAAGTGAAAAACCAAATATTAATTTTTTCTTTAATCACGAAACTGATTTGACCTCCAATAAGTATAGTATAGCTGGTCACTTGTATTTGAGGATACCTGTCTACTAGGGTGGCTAGCCAATCCCTAGTGCAAATGCTCAGGTGCATTTGTGTTTATACAACACCCACAAAAACCACCTGTGGTTTATACTGCAACTATCCTGAGCAGACCTTAGTTACAGTTTCTGGGAAAGAGCATGTTATTTAGTGTGATCAACAGCCTGAACAAGGCCAGCATGCTCAAGCCCTCAGCCACCGATGACTTATGACCGTGCTAGCAAAGTTAACAATGGTCCCCAAGGGTTCCAGCTACCCAATTTCACTCACAAGGCTTGGTTCAACCCATGTTGTGGTTTTGAGGCACTTTCCAAAGGTGCCACACGCTGGGATTGAACCCTCCAGTCTAATAACATCAGGAAGTCTCCTTCCTGATAAATCATGGTGAGATTTGAACCTGGGTCTCATGGTCAGAATGTGAACATTCTAACCACTCAGCCGTGTGCCCAAGAACCTTTAATAAGCATTGTGACCATAAATCATTTCTGATAGAATAATTAGTGTTCCAGATAATTATTGAACAATGTCTGTCTGATATCTCTGAGATGAGGTATTATGATTACTTGCATTATTTACATTACTTGGACTGTTATGTGTATATGGCAATGAAGATGAGGATAACAGCCTGATAATGTAAATAATGCAAGTAATGTCTGTCTGAATTTCTGATATGAGAAGTTATCATTATTTGCACTATTTACATATGGACTATTGTCCTCATTTTTGTTGTTGTTATCCCAACTTTTCGGCTGATGGATTAAAACATTAGCTTGGAAAATTGGTGACAGTAATTGTACTTGGACTCCATGGAAACAGGACAAGCAATAACTGAAAAGTACTACTAAAATAAGAACTAAACTTGTGGTATCCTCCCTCTAAAGAGTCTATGTTGGACTCTTCCGCCTACTATAAGATTAATAGGAGAGAAGGCCTTGGGGGAACTGTTGAATAGATTGAACACTGGGTTATCTGACACATACTCACTTGTCGTGTAATACTCTTCTGTTGTACTTACTGTTTAATATAGGATATATCTGTAACACTTGTTTTGTTATTTCTTTAACCATTTACTTGGTCACAACAGTATCCCTGGACATGGTCAGTGGAACAAGAACAATTTAAATAAAAGGGTTTCATTTGAAATTCTCTCTGTGGATTGATATACCCTTGATGAAGGCTAAAGTGTGCAATGGCTGATACATTATGACCACATCAACAAAGATGAGGACAATAATCTGAATGTGAATATTGGACATTTTATTGGTAGAAATTCTGTTTGCCTTCATATATGTTGAATTATATAATTTTATTTATATAATAGGTGACATTACAATTATGTTTTTATTTAACACACATACATACATACATACATATATATATATATATATATATATATATATATATATATATATATATATATATATATGCTTGCATTGCTCTTTTACTGACCTTTACTGCTTCATTTGGTTCTTGATGTATGCGATTCTTAGCATTCCGAATGAATTTCCCAAATAACATTCGTGTCTCTTCCTTGAGAATGTTCCGGAATGTTTCCACATTTTCAGCTTCCCGCAGACGATAACGGCATTCCATATCAGCAAATATTGTGCAGAACGTTCGAGCTGTTTCCACCACAGACTTTGTACTTTTCTACACAAAAATTAACAGTGAGTAAATTGCTTTCCAATCCAGGAAATGATCTCAAGGAATGTTTATTAAAGTAAGTTTTTACCAAATACACTTGTGGATTTTTTTTTTTTAATGAAATAAAAAAAGGATTCTTCCTTTCTAAAAGAAACAAAATGTCTTTTTGATTACATTCTCATAAATCTGAATTATATCAAATTGATATTAACCCTTCTCAGACGGACTGGCTAGATTTGATTAACCAAATGTATATGTTTGTTTACTAGCAAATCTAATAATGAATAGAGGAATCTAGGCTATTGAATCAGTCTAAGAAACATGGAAGCTTCCATGTCATGATGACTTTTTTTTTTTTTTTTTTTTTTTAAATTAATGATATATTTTGGATTTTTATCAACAGATAATTGAATTTTGATACCGTAACATACAGGTATAATATTTTGACAGACCACCTGGACATTCTCGATACTGATGATAAGTTTGAAATGGAACAAAATAAAGTAGATTACCATACAGGATTTATTTTTATCGACATCTTAGGATCTTGACCAGTACTTGGATGGTTTAATACTTGTGCAAGATTTATAACTCAAGTTGCTGAAACAATTTTCATGCTTTTGGGTCTAATAAAGTGAAAACAAAGACATTTCAATGGAACTAAACGAGAAGACTTCTTGAATACTGAGTAAAATTATGTATTTAGACACTTTGTTTAATACTACATTCATATTTTGTGGGGGTTTGCTTAAGCCATTTTTCCATCAGTTTGTTTAAAATTTAGTCAAAATTGAGTATAAACTGCTTATAAAAAAAGAATTGTGTATAGAAAAGTTTCACTAAAATAAATTGAAAATCAGACGGTTTTTTGAAGAAAATTAAATTCTTTTAGTGAGTCGTGCATAGATTATCTGCATATAAGAGGCTGAGAACATCCCCCATTATCTTTCCATATTGTATTTATTTCATATTGTAAGTTGTGAACTGAGCTTGCAAATGTTCATGTTTTATATTGGAAATAATGAAAATCTGTCAAATAATTTGTGATCATTTTTTTTTTATCCAAAAAAAACATGAATTGAGAAAAAAAGTCAATGACCCTAGAAATTAAGAAGGAAATCATTTCTAAACATAAAGGTGGAAAAAGTTGGCAAACTGAGTGTGGAATATGGAATGTTGAAATCAACACTCAGCTTCATACTCAAAAACTAGGACAAATTAAAACAGCATTTATTAAATGGCAGTTTTATTAAAGACAAAAAAAATTTCTTTCAGTGCAGAATAAAGAAAAACAAATGTTGATGATAGCATAAAGGAATTGACAATTTATGCAATGGTCAAATAGTTGATGACCTTGACAAATCAACCACAAAAATTGGAATGACAGAACTAATTTCAACTCGATTTAAAATCAAAGTTATCAATTTTCGTGAATTCTTAAACAAAATGCAATGAGTTGATGTTAATTTTTTAATTTAGCATTAAAAATCCTTAGTAGATAATTCAGAATTCATCTTTTCTGAAGCTTTCATTCTTTTTTGTTGCAAATATTAGTTCGGAGTTGAAATTAGCTCTGCACCCCAAAAAATTGAGACATGATTTTGATTAATTCTAATTTATCTGCCAGTTTTTCACTGCATATGTCATGAAATAACAAGAAAGACCTTTGTTGAGGTTTACATTCCAAAACTTTTCCTTCAAATAATCAGCTGCACACACACACACACAGAGACAGATATTAATGAAATTATTTCATTCTATACAGAAATGATACTTTTTACTTTTTTTTTGAAACATTCATTCTACAGCCTTAAATTATCTGTTTGGAAGGAAAATAGTTTTTTTTTCTTCAGAAATTGGAGTCAAAGATAAAAGAAATTATGAATAACATAGCGACTAGTTTGGTTCATTCCCAGTAACATGAGCCACAGAGAAAATACTATTCCTTACAGTTTGTGTAATATACATAATACCATATTTCTATACAGAGATGCTTTCCAATATTCTCTTCGCTGAGGCAAACAGTCCACACTGCACCTGAATTAATACACCTGTCTTATTTCCTTGTATTGTTACATTGTTCCTTACCTTTTTAATTAGAACTCATTACAGAAAAGATAACCGGCATCCTTCTCTCTCCGGATATAGTTTTTGTTTTTATATACATTTCTTAGGCATCCCAAATTAGAATTGAAGCAGGTAGTATATTTCTTGGCATTGTTTGTAACATTCTCTGCAAATGTGAATAATGATGCCAAGATTCTTACCTCTTTGTTGGAAGCAACCACAAGAATAACAAATGAGACTTCTTGACTTGTGCTGCCCATGTTGACTGGATTTAAGAGGCGAGCAATGACAGTATGGCGCTTAATTTTGGATGGCCATTCACAGCTGCAGAAAGAAGCAAAAAGAAGAAGATGCAAGAATACTTGTGACACACACAAACCTGAAAAAGAATTTGCATACATATATATATAATATATATATATATAAATGAACATTGAAGTCAGCACTCCAAGGTGATAGGCTATTTCATGCTGAACGCAATCGTCAGGCCGCCTGACCAGCATGAGACAGCCTTTCACCTCTGAGTGTTGACTTCAATATTCACTTTTATATTTATATCTACATATGCTCTATCTCTGATATTGAGAACTTTATCCCATAAATATAGCACACCTTAAAACTATTTCTTATATATATCCAAGTATAGGATTGGTGTGGATGGAATAAAATTCCAATAACCTAAAACACTATTCTTAAAAGAGTGCTCAATACAGAGTAGAGAAAATATTATTTATTCAAAATTTTAACATAAACGTTATAAAATCACTACAAAAATAGCCATTTTGTTTCAACACTTCTGGTGTCTTCTCAAGTGATGGTGTTGGAATTCTATATAAATTAAATTTATATATATAGATATATATATATATATGTATGTATTATAATAAAGAGAAAGAACAGTATGATATATAAGCTGGTGTTCTTATTTTTTTATGAAACTGCTCAATGTAAATTTACATAGCATAAATACAGGGTGTCCATAAAGTTCGTGTGCACTTTAAAAAATTTATAATTTTATTTGTATTTGCTATAGAAATAATTTGTAAAAAAGATTAGAAAGATGTAAATCTATATTTTTTAAGGTTTTATTGAAATTTTATTTAAGTTTCCACATGACCTCCATCATTAGCAATACAAAGGGTAATACGATTTTACAGTTCACAGAAAACATTTGCCAACTGATTTACAGTAATGCCTGGAATCACATTAGTTATTTTAGCTATACTTAAAACTAAGTACATTAAACTTTATAACATTTTTTACAGATTATTTCTATAGCAAATACAAATGAAGTTATAAATTTTTTAAAGTGCACACAAACTTTATGGACACGCTGTATTATAAATTTACTAATTTAAAATTAAATAAATTTACTAATTAAAAATTGAAACCATATATATATATATATATATATATATATATATGTGTATGTATACACAATGGTCTAGCATGAAACAGACCGTCGCCTCTAAGTGTTGATTTCAATGTTCACTTTTATATTTACACGTGCTCTATCTCTGATATCGAGCACTTTATCCCATAAATATAGCACACTTTAAAACTATATTTATATTATATATATATATATATATATATATATATATATATATATATATTTAAGAGAAAAAAATGACAATAGGAAAACTAGTAATTGCTGATGCGTTTTGTCCAATGTGTCTTTATCAAAGCAAAATACAAAATGGATTTAATTGAACAAGGTAACTAATAAAAACAAAAAACAGAATGTTCCTAGCAACTGGAATGTAGAGAACACTATTTTCATATTGTTAACTGAAAATAATGTCAGTATTTGTCACATGTGGAGAATATTGTCATTATATTTGTGTTGATGACAAACTTTTTAATCAAACTTGTCTGGAATACTTGCTGCTTAAATATACCTTATTCATATTCATCTCTCTTTCTCTCTCTCTCTCTATATATATATATATATATAATCTCAATTTACAAGGTGATAATCATCACCTATATGTAATCTTAATTCCTATTGTATGAAATATGTTGGTCTGTTTAGTTAAAACATTGAGCTGCATGTGTGAATCAGTTTTACTATTTACTATTTTATATTGTATTAATAGGATTCACTTGGATTATATACCAATGGATTATTACCTATATATATATATAATGACCTTACATTCCCTAACTAAAAAAATCTACACATATACAAAATTTTCTTGAAATGTTTTTTTTACAAAAAAAAAAAAAAGATGACAAGATTTATTTTTTGGTGAGAAAGGACACACGTGTGTCTGAAAATTCCAATTTTTAACATTTTTCTTATCATGCTTCTATTTTGTGTAATGGCCTGATAATATACAATAACAACAACAATTATTATTATTATCATCATCATCGTCACCATTATATTTTCACTTTTGCTATGGTTACACTACCTACTAAGTCTTCAGGAAGATCTAAGGCAGGTAGTGGTGTGTTGTTATGGCTACATTTCATGATTTGGTTTTCTAACTCTCATAACATCACTAATGTTATATGGACAAAGTTCTTCTTAGTGTGTGAGCTGTACTTATCAAAACAATCTTTTGTATTTCTCTTAAGCTGGGATTTACAGGGATTTTTCAATGTGTTGCTGTGTCGTTTTGATAGTTCTTCAAATTCCTTGGTTGCTATGTTACAGTCTACTGGGAAAGTCATATCAATTAGAGGGCAATTTTTTTTTTTTTTTCGATTTTTGACAATTATGTCCAGCCTATTTGCTTTAATCTTCCTGTCTGTAAAGATGGAGTAATCCCATAGAATTGTGATGTCTTCTATTTCTGTAACTGGTGCTGGATGATATACCTGTGTTTGTTAACATCTTTTTCCAAAATGTTTGCACATTCTCCAGTGTAAATATTGACCCACTCTATCGTGATGATTTTTATATTCATTTGGCGCAAGTAAAAAAACATCCTGGTCTATGGTTTCCTGATACTTGTCACAGAACCTGCATTTTGGATCCACACTATTATGTATGATATTTGCCTGAAAGTTCCTAGTGAAAAGACTCTGGTCTTGTTTTGTAAGAATAATAATAATTATTATTTTGTCTTTTTCAATGTCTTTCAATGGTCTATTATATATATATATATATATATATATATATATATATATATATATATATATATATTATTCCAGTAAATATTATTTTAGCAGTTATGCATGATTGTGTAAGGCATCTTAAGTATTTTATTTAAATACAGTAAAATTAACCTCTACTGGCCTAAAAAAATACTGGGATGTCCAGTCACGACACATGAACCCACGAAAATAATGTTTGCAGTAATACAAAATAATGTCAAATACAAAATCCATTTATTACTTTTGTTTATGTTTCTGGTTATGTAAATGTAAGTTCAAAGATATAGATGACAAAAAGTCACAACCAGAGATTTCCATTTCTTTAAAGAGGTAATTGGTTTTTACCTTGCTCTAAGGACCTCCATGGCTGAAGTGGTAAAGGCAAAAGGCGGATTCCCCAGATAAAGAGAATGTGGGTTTGAAGTGCATTTCCTTTAATAAAACTTTTAATAATCTAAGCCAGTAGATATATTTTTTTTATTATTTTTAAGTGAACAAAAACAGATTGTCTATTCAAACACACCAGCCCATGAAAATAACATTTATAGCAATAAGAAATATTGTCAGATTAAAACAAATCCATTAATTGCTTAAATTAAATAAATAAGTAAATGTGTCCCTCCTACACACAATAAATCTTAAGGAAGTAGAATAAGTAAAGATTTACTTACAGCAAACAAATCCATGATTGATCAAAATGGAGCGTATTCATTTGGGAAATCCGCACACCTTGGATAGTTTTGCTGAGTATATCCGCTAGAAAAAAAGGTGCAGACATTTTTGAGTGCTAATAAAAATTCACAATTTGTGTTCTATTTTTTCTTTTGACAAACTCTACACATTTTTCGTTAAACATTGTTTTATCTCAAAATATTATACACTTAGAATATTGATTCTTGGGATGTTCAAAAGTTCCCTGTATTTTTTGGAGGACTAAACTCTCAGTAGAAAAACTGTTTTACAAAAATAAAAACACTGGAATCTTTTGTACCTACCGGTCCTTATTGTTTTGTAACGTTTAACAGAACAGTTTATTCACTCACTCTCATAGTTACAACTCGTTTCTTTCATCTTTCTTTTCTCCTTTTGCAGTTGGAAGGAGATTTGTTCAAGGCTCAGTTCCAATTTTTATGGCAAGAAATTTACTATTTGGACCAACATGTTCATCTTGGTTGTAAGACTCACACTAGCTGAAACCATCATGTCTTCTTCAAGTGTCTTGTTATACTTGGTGACCTTGCATTTTTAAACTGAACCCTTTATTCAATCCATGAGGGAAGATTGTTCTCATCCCCAATCTTCTTCTCTGTATCGAATAAAAGATTCAGTTCAAAATTCTCAGGTGGTTACTAGGTACATCAACAGACATCTGAAGAAGGCCTGAGGGTAAGACATCCGAAATGTATCACAACCAAGATGGGCATGCTGGTTTGAAAAGCAAAACACAATTTCTCAAGTCTTCTCAGAATAGTAGAAAATAGTACATTTCTGGGATTTTGATTTACTTTGGTCTTTCTGCAAAAAAGACCTTGTGGTACTTGGCAGTGTATACCTCACAATACCACTTTGAAAAGGAGGTATACAATGAAACAGTATGAACCAAAATACATTTAGGATCAAAATGACTGTAAAGTGTTAATTGAAAATTAAATACTAATCTATATAATTGCTTACAAATAATTATTTACATATAATTAAGCTAATAACGAAAACATGAAAAAATCAATAATTAAAGAAAGTTTAAAAACAAAATCAAATAAACAAAAGGAAAATCATGTCAATAAAATTGAGGAAAAAAAATGGTGTAAAATTTATTTGTTAAGGGAAATAACTATGTAAAAATTAAATAATACAAGGGTGGCAACTTTGATTTTTCATTGCTCAGTGGAGATAATCTGACTATTTCAGCAGAAAAACATTTTTATTTAAACCATTTAAATTTCTGATTCTGACTATAAAATATGAATTTAGTTTTTCCTAATGTACTATTTTATAAATTAATGACACGTTTAAATGTGAGTACTAATAAAATTTCAAAAGAATCGAATTACTTAAACTTGGATTTATTGTTCGTTTTTAGTCATTTTATCCTGTATCAAATTGGCTATTCTGTTTTTGAAGGTCAAATAATTACAGTGAAATAAATTCTGTAGATTTTTTCCAACTAGCTTTCAAACGGCTAGATAAGAGCCAGGAATTGGAATGCTTATTTTAAAGAAAACTGGTGCAGCACTGTCTTCCTACTGTCATTTCTGTTTGTGTTGTACTAAGCTAAGTAAAAAGCCAACAAATCTCCTTTTTTCATTGTTGTTATTGGGGTGGTGGTGGCACTGATAGCACTCGATGACCATGATATACTGTGATTACTGAGAATTATTTTAAGGAACCATTCACTTTTGTCTTTATGGTAATTAACATAGACTTATCATAATTACCAAATCAGGACAGTTTTCAATTTTTGTTATAGGCATAGTATCATTGGTGGACCTAGATAGTGGATTTTTTAATGTAGTAATCTAGAATCCTAAAATATATTTATAAAAAGAAATGTTTCCAGTTTTTTATTAAATTACGTTTTCCCTTTTCTTATTTTGTTGTTGCATTTGTTGTTGCTGCTCTTTTTGGTCTGCAATCAAAGCATAATAAATAGTTGTAATTGTAATCTTTCTTGGAGTGTTTAGTGGGTAGCAAATTCTACAGCCATCCTGGACACCAAAAGCATTAGATATGCTGCTGGCTTTAGTTTTTTTATATAATACATGTCCATGAAACCACCCTACTTAAATTTCTCACACACACACAATGCTTACAGCTTATTTTTAGTACCATCAAAATGTATTCATTTTTTCAAAAATGAAACAAAAAAAAACGTTACCCCTGTTTTAAAAACATTATCAATAATCAAGGACTTATCCAATTTAAATGAAATATTCAGAATTTGCTCATTAATAAATAGTCTACTGAACAGATTATTTTATTACAAAATATTGTGGAAATATGTTTGAAGGATCAGTTACCCCTCATCCCATTTCTATACATTGTGAATACTTTTAAAATTAAAATTGTGGGGGTGTGGAATGATGAAAAATATTTTTTTTATGAAGAAAAGCCCCTGAAGAAATTATTTCAGTAAAATATTTTTGCAATATCAAATATGTCCTGAAATCTTAAAAAAATAATTCAGTAAAACTCAAAAATATTTTTTGTTGAGAATTGGTGCTTGCATAATTTAATAAAACATTATTTTCTTTCAGATGTGTCAAGGAAAAAATTCTATAATAAATATTTATTTTTAAAAAATTACTTTTCTCAGTGTGATTTTGAAATTCTTCTGGCTGCTGATGATGAAAAAGATCTTTTTTTTATTAAATAAAGATGTGTTTGAACAATCAAAAAATATAAAGCCTGGTGTCATTTTCGATTCAGAAATATTTTTAATAGAAATTTAATTTATTTTCACAACAGTTACATTATTTTTGGGTATGGAAGATCAAATAAGGAATAATTCAACAATTTGGAATTACCTCCCTGTTGGTTATCTAGGTTAAAAATAATTATATGTGATGTCTGGAAATGTGTAGATTATTTTATGACATTGGTGGCTGAAAGAAAGAAAAGTGAAGGCAATCAATAAACAGTATCAATTCAATATTTATTTTTCTTTTATTACAGCATTTCTTTTAATAAATGCAATGAATAAAAATATTAATTTTATTATTTTAAAATTTTTTTTCATATCTCTATTAACATAAAAATATTCTAAGTTCCACAAAGAAAAAATAATTTTATTTATAAAATAAAGAATTTATACCTCCTACTTTATTGTTTACAGAAAGAAAAAAAATGATTCCTTTTAAATATAAACGAAACCAGTTTCTGTACTTTGATAGTTTTGGGCTTTCGTGTTTAATTAAGTCTGAGTTTTTTTTTTTTTTTTCTGAAATTGGATGTTGAATGAGGTAACTTCTGTCGTTTGATCAATGAACATGTCCGCAGCCATGTTCAAAGGTGATTTCTGTTATATTTCAAGCGTACAATAAGTAATATTTTTTCTCTTTTTTTATATATTGTAACTTTACAGTAATAGAACTTCAAATAGAACCAAAATTATACTCAAATGGAAACATTTAAATTATTTTAAATGTGTTTTTAAGAATTATTAGCTCGAGTTTTGATGGTACCTACTTGTATTTGCTAAAATTTCTGGGATGTGGAGTTATTACTTACAGTCAGACAGACATCCTCATCTTTGTTGCTGTTATCACATTGTTTTGGGGGTTGTGCCCTTAATTTAAGTGTCTGTTTGATCCTGTTGTCCCGTATAGCCTGGAGGGAATGTTGGTTCATGAATTTGGTAAAATATTAATTGTGAATTCAATCCCTGGGCCAGAAAAAAACAGGTAACACTACTGATGATTGTTGAAACAGGACTAGCAACAACTAAGCTGTATTAAAAAGCGAACAAGACGAGTTATCTCCCCTAGACAAAGCTAGCTGAACGCGAATAATCTAACCCGGTCGAAGGGTTTATTAGTAATTAGTTCAAAATCCCCGGAAGTTACCTGGATCGGCAGACAGCTGAACAAGACCCGAGAGGACAATAGCCAAAACATTGTGTTTATATAGGCACGTACGCTTTTCGCTAAAATACAGCATAGCATGATGAAAAAAGGCCATAAACAAACTTAATAAAAAAAAGTTTTATAGTCAAACAAAATGTTTATGTTATTTATTATTAAGAAGAAGAAAGACCAAAGTATTTTTTATTTAGATTTTTTTTTTTAAACCCGTTCGAAATTTTGGTTAAAAAATCCTGTTTTTTAAGTCAGCGACGTAAGTAGTTTTTACAATTTGAATTAAGTGTTTTTGCGCTTTTTCCGCTGAAAAACACATTGATTTGGAAATTCTTGTACAAATCAAATAATTGTCGGATTTTAATGAAACTTTCAGAACTTATTCTCAAATGAATGAAATTATTTTTGAAATCTTTTGTTTTAGAAAATTTTGTTAAAAAAAAATATTTTTTTTACATATGTTACACCCCACTTACTTAATTTCATGAAATTTCGATAAATTAAATTATATATCCAAATTTATTTATTAGTTAAAAGTAGGACTTCTTGGAAAATGTAAATCATCTAATTTTTCAAAATTTTGCTTGTTTTCTGAAAATCTGCGCCGAATGGTAAACTAAGAAAAAAAATGTATAAAAGCTTTTCCATTATTTAATTAGAAAAAGCTTTTAATTGCTTTTGTAAATGAGTTATATTTAGGACATTATTGTCTTAAGGAAAAAAAAACTTTCAATGAATAATGAATTTTTACTAGTAGTTTTCATTTTTTTAAAAATTTTTAATTATAATAATTTATCATAATTTAAACATTATTTAAAAATCTCCCACGCCGTATTACTTTTAGGTTAAGTAGAAACTATTTACGAATCAAAAATTGAAAAGCTTAAAGTCGTTTTGCACCAATATTTTTAAAATAATTAATTTTTATTTTAAGCATTCCCATTTTTCATCTATGGTAGTCTCCGTAACGTTATTATGAAAAGGTCATGTACTCTAAGAGTTGTCCTCTTTTTACAGATAAATTCGTTTGTTTCCAATTCGTTATTCATTGCTTACGTTTCAACACGTTTTGAACGTCATGCTTTCAGTTTAGAAACTTTAAAATTTAAAGTAAGTTTTACTTTTTTAATTTCTATTTCACGAAATATTTTTATTTTATGTATTTATTTTAGTCTGGGTCATAAATTATTGAGTTATCTCTATCATGGTATTTCATCTTAGTTATATTTTAAAATTAACCTAAGAGAATGTTATAGTATTTTAAATTTGATTATTTTTTCATAAAGCATCTTCAAACGTAACTAAGAGTTAATAAAATATTAGATAACTGCTGAAAATATGTTAATTTGTAAAAATTACTAGGTAGTTTAAAACCAAAAAATAAAAAAAATGCGTTCACTTAGATCACGTAAATTTATGTCAATTCTGGTCATCCATACTAGCTGTCAACACCTCGGAGCTTATCGATACGTCAATAAAGACAAAAGAAAAACAGCACCCGTCGTTAAGAAATGCTTGTATACTATTTTTATGCTATAAGTAATTAATATTTATTTCAAATTAGAATAATTTAACTTTAAATTTGCTAATTTTACTCAAATAACGCGTCACATTTTATTTTTGGAAGATTTTAAAAATCCATAATTTAATTTTATTTTAAAACTTGTTAAAATGTAAGAAATGGCCGCCAATAAACAGATTTTTTGATATCGACCAAATATTTGACATTCCAGTCTATATAGTTTCTAATTGAAATACACCAGAGTATTTTACTTACTGGAAATAGTCAATAAATCATTTAGCTTTCAATTAAAGCTAAAACGAAATCTTCATTTTTAAAAAATTCATATAAAACATTAGGTATCGAAAATCTTAACAAAAAAAAAAAAAATGAAGCTACCTAAAGTTTATAACAACAAAGTTGAGAACATTAGTCTGACTGTAAGTAATGCAAAGAGTAAAAAGACTGATAGCTTAACGGGGTCTGACCCCTCAGTCTGGGACCTCCCTGGTTTGGCCGACATACATGGTAAGCCTATGTTTACAGGTCATGTAAGTGTTATTAAAAAGATTGGCAAGTTGTTGTGTTAGATAAAAATCATGGGGTGTGGTGGTGTGTTTGGTTTTCATCTTTTAACTATAATCTCTGTGTTAAATAGGTTTAACAAATTCGTGGTGCTGAATCGTAAATGTTAATAGCCATTTTTGTATACAACTTGGACGAGAAAAGAGAAGTTGATCAGGATGGCGTGAGTGATTTGGCAGGTCAAGCCAATACTAAAATTCTGAATTAAAATCTTGAAGATGTCCATATTGATGTGAATGTTGAAATTTATATTTCCAACTACATACCCTTTTAGAATTTCACTCTTTTCTACTTTCAGAAGCAAAACAAACCTAATTTTGATTGTGGTTAATGATAAATCATACTGAGCGTTGAAGTGATTTTTCTTTAGTATTCTGCTGTTACGGATCTGACTTATATGGTCGTTAGAAAGTGACTTATACAAGGTGTCCATAAAGTTCGTGTGCACTTTAAAAAATTATAACTTTATTTGTATTTGCGATAGAAATAATTTGTAAAAAGGATTAGAAAGAAGTAAATCTATATTTTTGTAAGGTTTTATTGAAATTTTATTTAAGTTTCCACACGTCCTCCATCATTAGCAATACAAAGGGTAATACGATTTTGCAGTTCATGGAAAACATTTGCCAACTGATTTACAGTAATGCTTGAAATAACATTAGTTATTTTAGCTATACTTAAAACTAGGTACATTAAACTTTATAACTTTAAACTTTTTTACAGATTATTTCTATGGCAAATACAAATAAGGTTATAAATTTTTTAAAGTGCACACGAACTTTATGGACAACCTGTATAGTCGGTAGTGACTTACACTTGAATTTTGTATTAAAATTTTGGTGCTGATTTTATGCACTGTACCTAATGGTAGTTGTGTTTTCCCCCCTTGTTTTTAATCTCACCTCGATTCAAAGCAAATATAGATTTCATGAGGTTGGCCATGTTGAGTACCAGAGGTTGTCTGCGTTCGAGAATTTGTTCGATCATCAATTGGACGATATCTTCTGTGTTGCTTTCATCGACGTCCAGTAGCAACATCGTATTACACAGGTAATGGTCGACATCTTTGTGGGCACGCAACTCTTGCGAGAAATCCTTTAAAGGCAGTGGCTGCAGATAAAGATAGAATCATAAAACACATTTTCATTGTTAGGAAAACTTTCACTGAAAATTGAAACTGTCACTTGTTAGAGTTACTTCTGAAAAAAAAATTGATATATATATATATATATATATATATATATATATAAATTTGAAGCATAGGGAAAGAAAGCGTTTCTGAAATGCATACATGTATCTTAAGAGCCGTGTCGTATCTCCAAAGAAGAAGCTCGCTCCGTGACAGGCCTAGATTTGATGACGTTGCCTTTTGGCAATGAAACCCCAAGCGATCTTCAGACATGCGTGGTTCGTGACAGGCACTCAGTTAGCGCCGTTCAGCCAACATGTGACGGTGGTGCAAAATTCGAGTTCCGGAAATCTGAAAGAATAATCTATGGCGAAAGAGAAAGTCATTTACCGTGATGTAATGGTTAGCAAGCTTGTCTCATTAGATCAGTTATGATTGAAGAGTGAGTTCGATCCTCACTGGGTGCCCAATACTTTTGACCTTGTTTCATATTTAAGCTATGCTTAAAAAATCACCACGATATAGGATTTAATTTACTTATATTCAAATACTAAATCCCAATTTTACGTGTATTGGGATTTTTTAAATTGAACCTTCGATTCGTGATTTCGACATTTCTTTCTGCTTCTGGATCTTCGAGTTTCGACTTGGGATTTGTCTATTTCATTTTGAAATTGATCTGCCATATCAATCTTTGAAGAGAATCTTTATCTTTTTCCATCCGTCAAAGACAAACCTCTAAGCTTTAGCTGCACGATCGACCGCCCACACCCGACATTGACTGAGAAAAACCTTAGCTCAAACATAACAAGTCCAGCTTAGCAAGTAATTCTCACAAGCCACTGGAGACGAATATTTATACACACACAACATTATTACTTTCTCAGAGACATTATTCGCTGTCTACTTTTAGAGACATTATTCATTTTCTATTTTTTTAGAGACATTATTTTCTGTCCAGTTTTAGAGACATTATTCATTTTCTATTTTTTTAGAGACATTATTTGCTGTCCAGTTTTAGAGACATTATTCATTTTCTATTTTTTTAGAGACATTATTTGCTGTCCAGTTTTAGAGACATTATTCATTTTCTATTTTTTTAGAGACATTATTCATTTTCTATTTTTTTAGAGACATTATTTGCTGTCCAGTTTTAGAGACATTATTCATTTTCTATTTTTTAGAGACATTATTTGCTGTCCAGTTTTAGAGACATTATTCATTTTCTATTTTTTTAGAGACATTATTTGCTGTCCAGTTTTAGAGACATTATTCATTTTCTATTTTTTTAGAGACATTATTCGCTGTCCAGTTTTAGAGACATTATTCATTTTCTATTTTTTTAGAGACATTATTTTCTGTCCAGTTTTAGAGACATTATTCATTTTCTATTTTTTTAGAGACATTATTTGCTGTCCAGTTTTAGAGACATTATTCATTTTCTATTTTTTTAGAGACATTATTCGCTTCCGTCGAATAAATTCTCTTTGCTATTAAATTTGCTTCGTTCATTCTCTGCTTATTTCCACAGAAAACCCGAGCTCACCTTGTTTCTCTCTCGCCTTCTCTTTCTGTCATAGCATTGCTCTCTCTTTCTCTGTCTCTGTCTCTCTCTACTTAAATTGTCAATTTTGTGACTCTTCGAGCAACAAAGCTAATAAAATACAACATAGCAATGGTAGCTTTTACTCTTAAAGTAGAGACCAGAGTCATCCTCGCTATATAAGGCTAATGGCTACTATTGACCAGTTACTAATCACAACAATTGTTTGAATTGATAATTATTTAATGAACTAACATCCTCATTTTTTTGTTTTGATCAAAATGATTTTACAAGTATTGTATTGCTAAGAGTTTCGCTGGAGGTAAACATTTATCCTTGAATGTGAATGTTAGTAGTAATTGTTGATACAATATGGTGGTTGGAGTAATTTCATTTGGGGTCTTATTCCCCTTGGTGTTTCTGTAAATGTTATATAGCTGTCCAATAGTCTACAATCACAATGTTCATTTTGTTACTCCTTAGTATATTACTTTCGTTATTTTTAATTGCTTTTGAATTTCCGTGTTACGTTTTCAATCGTTTGTTATTATAATGCTGAGATAAATTTTGATATAGACAGTTTAAATTCGGTTTGGCTTCAATAATCTTTCTCGTAAACATTAAACTTTATGATCTCTTTCTGTTAAGAAAGCCAAAAAAAAAAAAAAATAGGAAATTGTGAGTTTCCTTACAAGGAAACTGTCGTGCATCCTACACCTTCTACACAAACCGAATGTTGACTGCTCGACGACCCAAAGCAAACTGCGTAAATATGTTTTTGTGCATCGGCTCCACCTATACATTCGCTTTAATTAAAATAAAATTGATAATATATAAACCTTAATTTCGAAACGACTAAAATGTATATATACCCAAATTCAAACAGATCAGCATTTGATATCAACGCCGACACGTTAAGAGAAACGTTATCGATGACGAAGCAGCAGGTGTGGCCACAATCAAGTGTCTATTCGCTTCTGATTTCACCACTATCTTTCCCTGTTGCCTTAGCAACAGCAACAGATACAAGTAACCAGTCTTTGTATATATGTAAATAAATTTTATATTTATTTACTCCTATTCAATGTCCTCTTTTGTTTGACGCTTGGATTTATGTTTGCCGAGGCGGAGAAGGAATGAATCTCTACAGCAGTAACAACAGCAACAACAAGGTTCTGCTTTCCAGGTTACCCATTTTCGCTTTTGCAACAAAATATTCGGCGTTCATTAACTGTCGGTTGAAATCTATAAAATCTTTTTATTTAAAAAGTTGTTCATAAAATTAGATTTCTCAAATTCATTAAATGTTATAGTTCTTTCTAATTCTTATTGATGGGAGTTTCTTTCCAAATAGTATAGAACACCAGAGAATGCTATCCTTTTTTTAGGTTATATCCTAGTGATCGTTAACAGATGCTAGCCTACAAAAAAAAAGTAAAAAGGAAGGCTGAAGAACGCATAAAACAAAATTGGCCAAACTCAACATGAGAATACACAACTAACTATTCTATAACATAATACACGACATGACTTTATATATTTACCAGTTACGCAGCCTAATCCCACCTTCTTAGTAATGCCATATTCCATTATTATGGTATCACGAGACATTGAGTGACGCCAATAAGCGAACATCCTCGTGTTACAACGACAGCGGCATATCTCATTAGTAAGTTTTATGATAATAGTCGGTTAATTTTTTTTTTAATTGGTATGATTTAAAAAATAATTTTTTCTTCCATGTGACGATAGAGTTAATTGTTGCTTGCATTATTTACATTATTCGGACTGTTATCCTCATCTTCATTGCCATATTCACAACGGTGATTGGAATTTCGACCAGACCTTTTGTTTCGTCCACCGGGGGGGGGGTAGTAGATTGTTCTAGTTCCACGTGCCATGCCTCTTTCAGATGTCTCTGTTATTTCCCTTTAACTCAACTCTCCAAGCTTTTTGGTTCATCACTGCTGTGACCTAGTATTGAACTCACACTTCTTTGGGTCTAGAGCACTGGATCTAACCACAACGTCTTTATCTACTGGGTCATGTGACCTTGATGATGTGAATATGGCAATGAAAATGAGGATAACAGCTCGAATAATGTAAAAAATGCAAGTAATCATAATACCTCCTTTCAGAGATATAGACAGAGTTAATTGTATAAATAGAAACCCCACTTTCCTTATACAAAAATATAATGAGTGCAGTGGGAAAATGGTATAAACATGGCTGCCATATTTTGGCAGTAAAAAAAAAAAAATCCAAGTTAGTTTCTATTTTGTATATTCTGATTGTCTTTAGAATGTTGGAGATTTATTGAAATATTGATTAAATTCTAATTTAATTGAACTTTACATTGACAGTTTGTATGAAACTATTGTCTAGATTAGCTAAGAAGAGATAATTCTCTCTTCATTACACACTACGTGTAAACTTTTTCTGTGTGTGTGTAATATATTTGCATATATCTGTATTGTGCGTGATTGATTTACGTGGTCTTATGCAATATACTCACAAGTATAAATACACACAGGGATTTTTGGCCGAGCGTACGCGTTCGGAATGCCACACGCTAAAAACCGGCCCTATGCCACATCCCGCCTTGTGGGGAGGCTTCGGGTAAATACCGAAGTGACAGATACTTTAATTTGTGTAAATATAACTCAATAGTATAAATAAAAAAAAATGAAGTTTGCTATTTAACGTTGTTTAGTTTTTCGGTTCTCTTATTTGTATATTTGCTGTTGTTAGCACAGCGTTTCACAGTGAAGTGATTTTAATTCGTGTAAATATAACCCAGTCGTATAAAGAAGACAATCTTTTGCCCGATGGCCACTATTTGAACATTTTTGGCGAAAAAGGAAACGTACAAGAAATATGGGAAAATATATGTACAAATAATTCACTGTTCAGACCAAATTATGGTCAGAGATTTTTTATGCTAGGAAAAGATGAGTAAAAGCATAAATATACACATTCAAAAATAAATATATTCAAAAGAAATACAATCAAGTAGAGAATAAAAAAAACATGAAAATAAAAATAAACAAAATAAAATAAGAAAAGAATATAAGAAATCTTCTCTGCTTTCTCTTCTATTGAAATTCCATTGGACAATCTCCTCACAGATGAAAAAGAGACTTTAAGCAACAGAAATGTAGTTCTAAATAAGGATGCTGTGAAGACCATGAACAGAACGGGAATGGGAAGTTCCGGCGTAGACCACTTGGTGTCGCTGATTCGGCGTGGCCGATTCGACATAGGAATTTTTTTGGCAGAGGGACGATTAGGCGTCAGATTACTACTTCGTCGTTATATGCTTGAATAGTCCAATTTAAGAAGATGAGTAGTTGGAGGCATTTTTATATTTAAGAAAAGGAGTAGTTGGAGGCATGTTTACATTAAAGAAAAAAAAGAAGATTAGTCGGAGACATTTTCACATTTAAGAAAAGGAGTAGTTGGAGGTATTTTATATTTAAGAAAAAGAGTAGTTGGAGGTATTTTTAAATTTAAGAAAAAGGAGTAGTTGGAGGTATTTTAAATTTAGTTGGGTATTTTTATATTATATTTCCTTCAGTACAGCTTCATATATTTCAGTCGTCAAAGCCCTTTTATTCCAAAATGGAAGCAAATATTTTATCAAAACGTGGAAGAAACAAAGTGATACACAATGGATAACTTTTTATTGTTGACGCAACGAGCAAAAGGGAAACCTGAATTCAAATTTTGGCAATGTGAACAGAAAGATCGATATAAAGTGAGATATGAAGTTATTAATTTACATTATTCCATTAGTGTTTTAATATGATCGTTAATTCTCTAAATGAATAAAAAGACATATTGAAAGTTGGGTGTTTTCAATGCTTTTATACTTTGGTGGAAGGGGGGTTGCTTCCGGTCAAAGACAGTGACGTCGAAACAGTCTGGCGCCTAAACGGCTGTGCCGAATAATCCAATTATTTTTCTGACGCCGAATCAGCGACACCAAATAGGCGACGGAACAACAAAATTTTAGAGAAAATGGAAACAAAAGAGACATTTATACTTAATTAACATCAGGAAGAGACAGTTGAAATTTCTAGGGCACATAATGAGGAAAGAGGGCTTGGAAAATTTGATACTCACAGGACAGATTGAAGTCAAGGAGGACAAAGAGAAAACAACGCATAACCTACCTGGTGAGTTTGAATAAATTGATAGTGGAACAAGGTTTAGGAGAGATAATAAAAAATAAATATCCTCAAGGACACATGGCAAAGTGGATAAAGGCGTTAGTTAGATCCAGTAACAGAACCCAAAGAGTGTGAGTTCAATACCTGGTTAAAGCGGTGGAGAACTTTGAGAGGGGAATTAACAGGTGATAACTGATAAATGATATCCATTACACATGACACGTGTAACTAGAACAGTCTAGCCGAGTGAGCGAAATAAAGGGTTCAGTTCGACATTCCAACCACCTGAAGAAGGCCGGAGCGTACATCGGTCGAAACGTTGTGATAAATATGGCGACAAAGATGAGGTCAATAATCCAAATAATGTAAATAGTGTAGATAATAAAAAGACAAAATTTACTAACATTTACAACAGGAAACATAGAAGAAGAAGAAGAAGAGGAGATATGAAAAAGAAATAGAGTTTGCTATTTAACGCTGTTCAGACATTCGACTCTCTTATTTGTTTATTTGCCTCTGCTATTACAACTTTTCGGCAATTCGTCAGGTTGCACTCTTAATGAGGTTCTGTACTTTGAACATCTACGGAGTTTCAAGTTCAACCCAGACTTCAAGTATGATCGCTTGTTTGTTTAAAATACTGGCAAAATGGTCGACCCATGCTATCGCTCCAGGAAGTACTCGACTCCTTTTCCCATGCTCTATCTTTACAAGAATCAGATTAGATAAAATAATAAGAGCATTGCTGTCATATCTGGGCTGGAGTTGCTCAGTCTTCACTTTCCAGCCTTGAGAGAGTTCAAAGTCGTTTACGCGAACTTGTAGAGAAAAGACTTATTCTCCGCCGTCACTTTCCCACAGATGCGACATCGCTCCTCTGTCGCTATTTTCATGGTAATTGTTCAGATAAGGGTCATTCGTTAGTTTCAACAGTTGCATCTGGCCATAAGAATTAGGACACGCCAGGCTACTGCCACCAAGTCGAATCACCTTCATTTCCCCCGTATTCTAAATCTAAGGAAAAATTCCGAGTCAGCATTTTTCTGAAGAACCGCTTTGTCAAACAGACTCCCACGCGAGTGTTTCCCTAAGCACTATAATCCTAACCACTTGAGGTCAAAGGTCAATCGCCATCTATCCTCGTAATCCTCCCAATCTTCGTTTCCTATCATTTCTTTTGTTATTCATATCCCACACCTCATCCATCATAAACATTTCAACTAACCCTCTACTATAGTGGCTTTTGAGCCTTGTATTGAGTACTGGGTGCTTCATACTTACGACCTTGTGATACAACTAAGCTACGCTTAATAAATCACTGTATAGTGAAAAGATGTTCCTTCACTTTCTTCTCTGATACCTGATGAAGGCCGAAAGACGGATCGGCCAAAATGACGTGTTAGCATTTAGATTTTTCTTAGAGGCAAATAGCATTTCACTATTTAGAAAAAAGAAGCACATCTCTATTTGGATGCTGGAGCCTCTTTTTTCAACAATAGGTTTAGTTACCCTTATGTGTCGCAGAGTTTTTTTTTTAATTTTCTTTTCAGCAAAGAATATAACATTACAAACCTGGTAAATTCTGTACATCAGCTCTTCATCATCCATATCGCCATCAGGATAATCTGGTAAAAGAAAACAAACAAAAATTAATGTTTCATTACGTCAGAAAAAAAAAAACAAAAACAAAAAAAAACAGCGCTGATATAACAAACGTAAATCACGTTTTGTCCCGCTAATGTTGATTTGGTCGAAATAAAATCCATTTTTCTGATGAAACTTGTTTGACCAGCGAAACATGTCAATATCAGGGCTTTCCAAGTTTTTGTACATTTACCACTATGCCCCCATCATGTGACATAAAATGTTACATAAAGTTAATTCTTCCAATATGTAATTGTATGGAGCTTACTGGGTGGATGGACTCGTTCTGTATTTACTATTGGTATCTGCGGTCATTGTTCAAGTCCAGACATAGGCCAGGATTTCTAATGATGTTTGTCAAGGCAGATCGGCTCTTGGATGATTTTCACGACATAATCTTCTTTTCATTCCCCTCACATGGTCCTTGTGTCTAACTTAAACATTCATAAGTCATGATTAATGATATTAATTTTCAAAGTAGGGAAGCTGGTAGGTTTTCCATAATTAGAAGATTGTGTAGCCCGATCTTTGTACTCTTCATAATACCTTGTGTAAGAATAAGCTTTGTATATATCTGTACTACCTGATATATATATATAAGTGAATATTGAAGTCAACACTTAGAGGCGACAGTCTGTTTCATGCTAGACGCAATCGTCACGCCTGACGATTGCGTCTAGCATGAAACAGACTGTCGCCTCTAAGTGTTGACGTCAATGTTCACTTTATATTTACACTCGCTGTATCTCTGATATTGAGCACTTTATCCCATAAATATAGCATACCTTAAGAGTATATTTCTTCATATATATATATATATATATATATATATATATATATAAGTACTTTCAATGTCATCCAAGGTCATCTTCAGGAGGGAATTGCAAAGACAAAAAAATTTATGTAATTGATAGTTGTGAATTTTCTGTAAATGTATAAGAAAATATATATTAGGTAAGTGAGTTATCTCCCTTGGTCAGCTGCACTCTCTAGAGATCACGTATAGCGTATTTGCTTGGTCAATACACCTTTTAAAAGCAACCAATCACTAGCCAGAATATGTTGGCGTCAATTATCAAAGAATGTTATTCCCTTCTGTTTCTCTTTCTTTTTTTTGTGTCGAGATCTGCAAGGGACAGGACGTTAAAATCGTCTCTGCTTCAATACCAGCAGTTATGAAATGAGACCCGTACTAATATGAGTACGTAAAACATTCTACTATAACACCAAGGACTTCAGTTAAGTGGACTTATATTGTTTCATTATATAATATATAGCCGCAAACAGAACAATTTGTTTGCAACAAGAAGTGTTATTTCAAACAGTATTTGTATAAATGAATAATATTCCTTTAAACTTTCTATTTGTCTTCCGTGTTCTTCTTGTATTGATTATTATTTGCCGCTTAAATCGCTATAAATGCGTATGAAACGCGCTCCGTGATAGTCAATTTAAAAATTAACGATAAGAATATGTAAGGGAGATAATTTATATTGTTTTATTAATGTTTTTAAATACTCTATCTGCAATTAAAAAGAAAAAATATTTTATTTTTATATATATATATTCGGATAATGCTATACCTTCGATGTTTGGGTATTGGAAATTCAACACATCAATCGTTGTTGGATGCGATACTTACTCTAAAGCTGGAAATGACGGACGCTGTGGTTGGGAATAAGCGGTGGGGCGATTTGAAAAAGTGACTCAACTCAGATTAGCAGTACAGATGGTAATCAAATCTCGGGTAGACAGTGCTGTTCAAACGGGAGATATGGGCCACATATCTGTCGCTAAGGCACATTTGACCTCTTTGCTTAACAAGATGCATAAAGCTTTGATAGATTAAAAAGAATGTTTGCTGAAGGCGCGGAGCTGACCACAACAATATTACGCGAATAAGAACCCCGGAATGTCGCAAAGCGGTAAACCGCCAATCGATGAATGACGACCTTTGACGTTAAATAAAGGCATCTGTACGGGATTTCATGTCTACTGTTGCAGAATTTGAGCTAACTGGATGTGTAGTGACAGTGTTACCAATATTTAACTTTGATTAGGAAAGGTGGGATTAAGGACAATGCGTGGACGCAATGCAATTTATATTTGACGTAAATAGCACATAGTATAAAATACAAAACTGAACGGAATGATTTCAAAACATAACAATTGAATTTATTAATATTTGATATACATGCATGCGAACTGAAAAGGTAGGACAGAATCGTGTCCCTTTGATTAGGTAATAGTTGTACCTAAGTTCATATATAAGTAATATTAAACTGTAATTTAGGAGAGTAAAGTTTCTTTAGCATGTTTGGAATTGTGTATTGTACAAATTGGTAAAAGTTCAGAAGAGATTTCAGAGTTCGTACTTGCGTGAATGTTGGTAATGGTCTTTAACGTCTGATCGCAATGGCTAAGACGGGAGTTCTTGAAGATTACATCTTGGTACTTGCTAGCAAGAAATGAGAGGCGCGCGAGAGAGAGAGAGATGAATGAAAAGAAACTACTCAGGGGGCTTACACGTGTTCTGTTTATATAATGGCCGTGTACCACGTGGGAGGCTCCAAACACATTGAGCGGGAAAACAGATTAGTCGCGTGCAGGCGGTTTGATTGATCGGAACTGACCAATCAGCAAGCTAAATTGAAGGTGATTGACCAATGAATACTTGCTATATATTTGTAAGATTGTGATGGTGAAAATTATAACAGGAATAGTGCATTTCCTAGCAGGGGTTAACTAGCTTGTTGTGGAAGAGTCCACAGATGTATCAGAAGGTGTAATTGTGTGAAGGCTTATGTGCGTGTTCGTTAAACATTCATCCACAACAAATAAAATATTTGAAGGCAATTCAATTGGAAGAAATCAAGGAGAAACAACGTAGTTATAGATTTCAACAAATAACATGCATTTATATACGTTTGATATACACAAAGTGAATTTTAAGTTTGCTTGTTCAATGTGAATAGTGAGAATAAATTATAAGGAGTGATCATGCAGTGATTTGGTGTAAGAAAGCTTGTAGTTAAGGTTTGCCTATGAAATTAAAACAGTTTGTTTTCTGCAAGGTGAAATGTCATTTGTGTGGGTTCAGATATTAGTGTGTATGTGTGCGACAATTGTAAATATTGTTTAAAGTCATAACGAGTTATGTGCCTTTGACTGATATGGTAAGTTGACTAAATACAATTACTACTTCGGTAGTGATAATGTCACTTTTTCTAGTAAATTGTAAGTTGGGTCAATTCGCGCGGCAAGACTTTCTGAGTTGAGTTGTGTTGAGCTGAGAGAGAGAGAGAGAGAGAGAGAGAGAGAGAGTTGTTGTATGTCGGTTGTTGAGTCAGTGTGCTGGCGCGCGTGGAATTTGTTGGCATCTCTCAAAGACTTAGTTACTGACTACCTGAACCAAGTGAAGTGATCCTATTTATTGATTTTTGGGGTTTCAATCCGGCTCCAAATAGGTGAGCGGGAAAACAGATTTGTCGCAACTTGCTACATTTTTTTGGGTCCTTTTAACCAATGAAAAGTCAAGTTTAGAAAGGTGAAGTAATGATTGGTTAAAGTTGGTTTGGGAGAAAAGTGCATTTTTCCGCAGGGGTAGCAAATATCTGAAGCCTTTTACCAAGCAGCTTGATCTGAGTTCTGCTCATTGTGACGACTATTGAACAAAGTTCCCTTAGCTTAAATAGACCGAAGCAGTTCGATGTAATAATCCCACAATGGAAGACGTGATTCAGGAAGCGTTAAAGAAGGTTAGGACTGATAAGACCATAGAGATCGATGTCCTCCCTTACAGATTTTAGCAGAGGCTGTTGCACGTGTTTGTTTCCTTATAAGAAATTTAAGTTACAGAAGCATACATCAAGCTCTCAGAAATAAGCAGACGCTTTGATGGGCCGTTACTTAAGTTTTAAATTTAAAAATATTTATGGTACATTCTGATTGGTGGTAAAACAGCAGCGTTTGTTTACTGCTACGTCCGAACCTATGAAAGCTTTCCTTCAAATTAACGGCTCTGCAAGGTGCGTGCTCAGAGCCTACCTGACCGATATATAAGAGGGACCTTGGAATTGCAAAATCGGAGTCGACAACAACCAGCCTAAGAAATTCAGTCTGCCTTGCTTCAGGAGGGAAACGATGCAGAAGAATTAAACAACACGTCGGAAGACGTAACTGAAACGACCAAACCGGTCGCTCCACCAGAAAGAAAAGTCTTCGGCTGGTGGGATTAATCTAAATCTTCTCTGTTACCACAAGAAAATTAAACAACAAATTATCTTCAAATAAAAGTGTACCAAATTCTTCACTTACAAATATTGAGAATCTGTCTATATTTCCGAGACGAGGTATTATGTACACTATTTACATTATTCGGGCTATTGTTCTCATCTTTGTAGCCATGTTTATTACAGCGTTTCATTCGTTGTACGCTCCGGTCTTCTTCAGGTGGTTGGAATGTCGAACTGGACCCTTTATTTCGCTCATTGGGGTAGACTGTTCTAGTTCTACGTGCCATGTCTAATGGATGTCAGTTATCTCCTGTTAATAAGGAGTGTCAGAGAAAAGCGATAACAACAAAAATTGCAATATGAGCTCTGGCAAAAATGTTTCTGAAGACATTATGTTTATAATACCCAGAAATTCATACACAGATGACCTCAAGAACACATTGCACAGTGGATAAAGACATTGGTTAGATCCAGTGACAGGACCCAAAGAGTGTGAGTCCAATACCTGATTAAGGCGGTGGAGAACTGTCAGAGGGGAATTAACAGGAGATAACTGACATCCATTAGACATGGCACGTGAAACTAGAACAGTTTTTTTTCACTTCGGTGGACCTTACGTTAACAGCAGTTTGCTAAATTTGTACAATGTGTTGAATTTAAATATTAATGCAATAATATAATTTTATTCGTAAAAAAGGGCATATTCATTTTTGTTGTTTAATTTACATGTTATTGGCCATACAGAATTACTACTTTTGTAATTCTTTTGTTTGATATTATGAATACATTTTATCATAGCTTTTAATCTCGGTTCGTGTCGTCTGTGTTATTTGTTGTGTGCCAATAATTGTTGTTACCTCAAACATTTGTTTAAAATATTTTTTCGTTGGATTTTTTTACCAAAAAAAAAATTCTTTACCTTTATTGGCACTGATGGACAACAACTAGATGAAGCAGGTGAATATGCCACAAATGATGTAAGAACAAGCATAGTCGGGGGAGTAATTAGTTATTTTCAGTTCATAGTTATCTCAACAATATTTTGAACATGGAAGACGATTTCAGTAAGGCGATATTTTTTTTAATATAACTGAATAAAAAGGGAAAATAAATGCACATTGTGCATGCAAACGAAAGAAGATTAAAAGCTAGAAAGTTATGAATTGTGTTGGTGATACACGCACGCGCGTGTGTATATAGGTGTGTTTGTGTAAGTTCAGTCACTAAGGGGAAAGATATACCCATGCACAGGACAATGTATTGTTGGTGTTGTCACTAAAGCACGCCGGGAAGAAAAGAGAAAAGGAGCGAGGGGACAGGAAGTGTCCCGTTTTTATAGGTGCTTGACAGCGCCACCTATTGACTTCTTACCAAAGCTGTCAAAGTTATGCGGAGATAACTCAAAAGTCCAAGAAATTTAACAAATTTTTAAAAAGAAATTTTTGCTTTTTACATTTGGAATAACTTTAGCTTATTGGTAAATTTGCTTTTTAACACCCAAACGCCCGCGCGTTAAATATCTCTTAAAATTTTCCCAAATCGTCATAATTCCGTGTAAATGTACATGATGAACTCGAATTAACAATTAAATTATGAAGAAACCTACCGGTTTTGGAGTTATCGACAAGAAAAATTCAGACTTCTTGTTGGTCATTCGGCCCCCATTACTGCCATAATATTCACTGATTCACGGCGTAGTACTTCCGTTGGCGTAATCAGAAATTTTGGCCTATTTACTTCTTTTACAAACTTACGGTGCAGAAAATCACTACGCACTATCGTAAAAAAATGTAAGCATTTTTTTTTATTTTGTAATTTTATTTTGTACATAATCATACTATTTACAAAGTGTTATGTTTATTGGTTAAGTTTAGGGTTAGGTGTTAGGATTAGGAGGGGTTTTGTTAGGATTCTTTCTTTGTAGAAAAGGGTGCAAATTTAAAAAAAAAATAGCATTAAATAATACGATAAACCTGGTTAAGTTTAGGGTTAGGTGTTAGGGTTATTTATTTTAGTTCCTTCGATCGTGCTAGATTATTTTATGTTTATTGCAAAAACAAACATTTTGTGCAAAATTCATTAAAGGTACTTTAAGAATATTGGTCCTGTTAATTGGAAGTTAATTTAACAGTTTTCATTTAAAGTTAACTTAATATTTTTCTCTGTGATAATGTCATTCATAACAATAAATCGTCCTGGGTAAGACGATAAACTACATCCAGCAGCAAGGCCTCTAATCAGGAGCTTTTGAGGAGCGTGGAACCACCTCTTAATTGCTGGTGTTCCCAGGTGTTAGGGTCCCAGCTATGGGAAAATAGTTAACTATCACCAGCAATACTTTTTTGAAAAAAATTATTATCAGCAATATAATTTTGAAAGAAAAATATTACCAAAAATAGATTTTTGCCAAAATAAAATATTACCAGCAATAAAAAAAATGTTGTCGGCATTAAATAACCCATTGAGATTGATATGCCGTAAAACAAAATAAACCAAACCAATCTAACCAAAGAATATATATTCTATTCGTACGAATCTACCCTAAAAATCTTGTCGGCATTAAATAACCCATTGAAGTTGATATGCCGTAAAACAAAATAAACCAAACGAATCTAAACCAAAGAATACATATTCTATTCATACGAATCTATCCTAAAAATTTTGTCGGCATTAAATAACCTATTGAAGTTGATATGCCGTAAAACAAAATAAACCAAACCAAACCAAATCATAACAACAAATACATTAATGATAATTTTTTAATGAGTATTTTTCATTCTAAAAAGTATTTTGAAAAAGTTTGTTGAATTTTAGTTTCGCTTATCATTAAAAACATAAAATAAAAGCACAATATTTTTATAGGACAAAATTGTAGTGGGCCCGTGGCGGTTACGGTTTGTTGAGGGTTCATGGCGTGGCTGTCATGTTGTTGATAGAAGAAATCCTCTAGGAATAAGAGAGATTACCTCAAGGTGTCAGTGCACAGGCCTGAAAGGAAAAAAGAGATCGAGGCGAAGGGTCATTGGCTATTTATAGCCAGGAAAGAGAGACCCCTGGTGAAAGGGTTAGCGGAGTGAAAGGAGGAGTTAACTCCGACAATACCCCCCAACAGATTAAAAGTTGTAAGGAATTGAAAACTTTTAATATGTAAAGAAAAAAGGTCCGTTAAAGTCTGAATATTGTTCTTGTGGGCTGAAAAGAAAATGTGTCAGAAGTGTGGTTGAGATGCGTGATTCACGAAATGTGCTTGTGTTGCCGTCAGAGTGTAATTGTTGAAAATTTTTTTCGAAGCAGTGAGTCGTCCGAAAAAAAAAGTTTGAAGCATGGGAAGCAAGCGGTGGCGTGAAGATGTTGTTGATAGAAGAAATCCTCTAGAAATAAGAGAGATTACCTCAAGGTGTCAGTGCACAGGCCTGAAAGGAAAAAAGAGATCGAGGCGAAGGGTCATTGGCTATGAAAGGGTTAACGGAGTGAAAGGAGGAGTTAACTCCGACAAAATAAATGAAAAACCCATTTAATAAAAATGTATCTTAACTTCGAACTTTTCTCCTAAAATTTCTGAAAATTGAATTACAGGAAAAAGTGTTTAAAATATTAAACCATTTTGGATTGTATGATAAGTTGACACAGTTTAAGAATTTCGCACCATGTTTGTGGCTACGACTGTCAGAAAACTCGTGTGACCTTTTGAAAAAATATTTGATTCGGAGGCAAAAATGACGTTTATTCTTGTCATTTCTACGAACTTTATGAGAAATGAAAACGCATAAAGAATGACAGAAACTCTGATAAATAGGAATTAATTTTCAGAACATTAAAAGTACAAGTTCCTGTCAGGTCAGTCAGATGTCATAGGTCACAGTGTTAGATTATCAGATGTCATAGGTCATAGGGCTTCGTTATCAGATGTCACAATTACATTACACGGTCACAATTCAGCAAAACATTTAAGGTCCACATGTAATATTCCAAGCCAGTCTTTTGTATTCATCAAAAAGATAGAAAAGCAAGTAGTAAATGTTAATAAAACATTTTGATGAAATAATGGTCAAAATAAAATAATATCAGACGACAGGATTTGCATAGATAAATATAAACACAAACAAATAGTAATAGGTTTTGATCAAATAATGCACAGATTACATTATATCAAATTTGATTAGATAAGTCTATGCTTTTACGATAAAACAGCCAAAAACCAATCAACGTCAGTTGGTTGGTTGATTTTGTTTGACGGCATATCAATCTCTATGGGTTATTTAATGCCGAAATCTAAATATTTTGTACGTAATTTTATGCTTTCAACTACAGATATTTTTTTACATAATTTTATACTTCCAGGGTAAAGGTATGTTTTATTAGATATATAGTTTTCAGATCATAAAATGTATTATTGGTAATTTTACTATAAAAATGTAATTTTATAATTTTTTAGTGTTTCATTCATTGTCATTTTGCTATAAAAATCTATTGTGGCTCATTTTATTTTAAAAATGTAGTGTAGATATTTGGTTGGGACTTCACTATTTGTTCATAGCTACGAGCCAACAACGTCAGTAAAATGATGATAGCTCATAGCTACCACCCCACCCCACCCCACCCCACCAACATTAGTAAAAGGATGATAGCTCATAGATACTACCCCACCAAAGTAAGTAACATTTTCAGGATGTACTTATATTTCAATGATAAATATATCATATGAATTTCATATTATCTGTTTACATTAGAAATATTTACAATAACTTATTCGGTGTTGTGTGATTTTATTATGTAACTTAAAGGTTGCCCATTAGATGGTATATGGTGATTAGAACGTTAGCTTTCTGACTATGAGACCCGGGTTCGAATCTCACCATGGTTTATTTGTCAGGAAGGAGACTTCCTGATGTTATCGGACTGAATCGAGTTCGATCCTAGCATCCTTTGAAAAGTGCCTGAAACCTTGCCACGGGTTGACCCAAGCCTTGTGAGGGAAATTGAGTAGATGGAAGTCTTAGGAGCTGTCGATAGCTGTGCTAGCACGATGTCACAAGTCATCGTGACCGAGGGCGTGAGCATGATGGCATGTTCAAATTGTTTATCACGCTAGATAACACGCTTTTCCCAGAAACTGTAACTAAGGTCTGCTCAGGTAGGCTCTGTGGATGTTGAATAAACACAAATGCGCATGAGCAAGTGTCTGCAATAGGGATTGGCTAGCCGCCCTAATAGACGGGTATCCTCGAATACGAGTGTCCAGCTATATATATATATATATATATATATATATATATCGCATATATAGTACTGATATTAATAAAACAGTGCTCGATGTAATACAACAGAGCTATTAAATATATATTAATAAATATACATATTATCCTTCCCCAACAGTATGACTCGGAGTTTCATGCACAACGTAATCTTCAGGTGCTGAGTATGGACTGACTATTACGTAATTTAAATCTTTTAAAATATCTGGATGTCGCAATGTTGGCGCAGTTATATATCATACTGAGGTTACAGTTTTTTAATTTAAAAATATATTTGGGATTTAAAATAAACGGGATTTGTATGTATATGTAAAAAATTCATTAAAAAATATTTTAGAGTTGTGAATATTAATTTTTTTATATTAAGCATAAAGGGAGATTATTTGTTCTTTTAAAAAACAAATAAACCGTAATTTATATTAAAAAAATAATCTGGATCAGCGTATTTCAGCAGATACTTATTTTTATGCTTACATGTAACCATCAATTCATTTCTTTTGTCTAATAAGCTAGGGTTATTTATGAGTTTTAAGATAACTAATTTTTCAACAAGACATAAATTATATCTATTTTCTTTCCCATTGTAAGCTTTGCCTCTTGCTATTATAGCACATTCTTTAATTGCCAAAAATATTTAGAGAGAACAGTGCTGTTTTTGTATTTCATATTGCCTAAACTCATTCGATGGTGGTAGAAACGAAATTTCCAGGGACTTGCAGTGGAACTAAAATAAAATTTAACATCGTATGCTAGCTCGGTATACAATATTATCAGTCATACATTGACTGTTTAAGAGACAGATCTTATTTTTTCGACAGTTGTATTTATTTAAAAAAATTAACGTCGTCTTTATAAGAAATATATTTGTTTAATAATATTGTTTTGTTTGGATATAGATTTATCGATGTTATTAACGCAGCTAAAGTTGATCTTAAGATTATTTTTATTAATTTCTTTTAGCGTTGATGAATGCTTAATGCGCTTATGAATTAAATTTAGGATAATTCTTCCGATATTAGTTTGAACATGACGATTAAAAGATGGATTAAACCATATAATTTTACGTTTACGGTGTTTCTGTTTATTTTTACCTTTTTAAATTTTTTATTCCAAATACTTTAAATTTACTTTATGTTTGCTAAAGTCTTTATATATTTAATTTTATTATTATCAAATATTTCCTTATTACTGGAGTTGGAAGATAATCTAACTCGAAGTAATTTATGTAAATTATCTAGAATGTTATGATGGCGGTTGGATTCTTTACTGATGTATCTATGGTTGTATATGGTTTGTAATAACCATTATTCAAATCTAAGGTCACACCGAGAAATTTGGTCTATTTAGCATTGGTGGTAATGGTAATATTTAGCTCGTGATCTTTGAAAAACTTCGCCAGTTCCTTTCTGAATCGGTCTATATTTCGTGGAGTTGTTTTACGGAGGAGAATTACACCGCCATCTCTGTAGAGTCTGTTGTCCTTCATTCGATATTTGTGACTTTTACCCGTCCATCATCGAGAATCTGGTAATGGCTGCTATAAATTTAGCAAAAAATTACTGTCCTGTTAGCGATCGTGAAATAAAAAAACATAAAGCAGACACAAAAACCTATATTATTCCATAATGGCTATCTGTGGACCAAAAGAAGTAACCCAGAATGTAATATTGCTATGGGACCATTTGATTCAGCAGAGGCATGTGAATCATTTTGAATCTTGTTATAGTGGCGATTTATTTTCGACATGAAGGACACCAGACTACAGAGATGGCGGTGTAATTCGGTGTAATCAAATCTTTGATTCGTCATGCGTTCATGCTGGACGAAGAAGTGGATGAAAACCGGTAAAAACAGTAATTCGTAATGATGGATATAGAGCTACATTGGATGAACCTGGCAGTTGGTCTAGAGGTTGGGTCCTTAGAAGAAAACATTAACCAGCACGAAGCTGTGGATAGGGAGTAATGTTTCGAGTTTGTATTGTAAGCAGTGAAATTATACTGTAGTATCGGATGCAAATTAGATAGACAAGTATTCAGGACACGGAGAACTGTACTACGACTACTACTACACAGAGAGATATGAAAAACATAACATATACGCCTGTTCAAAATTGATGATAGTGTCAATAGCAGTGTGAAGTGTTATTGTAAGTTCATTGCCAAGACATTTTTGAGTCATACAGATCAAAACTAAGAATCTTCAGGGAAGATAATTATCCTTTATATTCTGCAAAGTTGACTACTGCCCCTCTTGCCAAGAAGGTTTAAAAGTCACCAAATTAATGATTCATCTTGTCACTTTTCAAGGTATTAATACAATAGAAAGCGAGTGGTCCATTATAAAACAGATAAGTATATGAGAATAGAAAACAATATTCAAACTAAGAAGATCTTTGGGAAGCAATAAGAACTGATGCAAATAACTAGATGTTAGGAAGACTAAGGAAGGTCATAGAATGTCAAGACAACATTGTTTCTCTCTTCTTATAATCAAATCTTTGACTCGTCATGCTTTCATTACCTCGATCTGAGTCCGGATACAAAAACCGTTACGAGTGGCATTAATAATTATTAGAGACGTAGTTACATCCACGCCCGGGAGTCTAACTGGTATTGACACAGTTCAGTTATTGAAATGTTTTCTCAGATCGAAATAAGGATAACAGGTTCAATTCCTGTCGGGATATTTCTCTTTAGTAGAACTGTCAGTCTAGGATTGTTGACATTCATTTCACCTTTTAGGAAAAAAACATGATGTCAAGTCAAATACTTGTACTCAATAAAACGTAACATTTATAAAATAATAACATTTATAATATATATATATATATATATATATATATATATATATATATATATATATATATATATATATATAAAATAAGTTATTGACATTTGTAAAAACGTTCATAAAAATATGTTTCGAAAATAATATCCGATAATTCCTAATGATTTTTCGAAACATATTTTCTTATAACTCTCTGTCGGGATTACATACCCAAATTTATTACGCACACACACACTCACACACACATATATATATGTATTGCGTTTCATTATTCTCATTATTATTTACTTCATAATATATATATATATATATATATATATATATATATATATATATATATATATAAAATTATTATTATAATATTTTTTATTATAATAGATTACAATAAAAACATTTTACATCGCTACACAAATACTTTCAAGTTTCAGAACCATAATGGTCCTTCTTCGGGAAATGGTAGATAACTTGTGATAAACTGTGGATTATTACTCCGTCTGTTTTTTTTTTATTTGTTATATATATATATATAGTCCTCAACTTTGCATTCTCCGATGTTTAAATAAACAAGTAATCTCACATGATTGATGCACATAACTGTAGCGCGTAGTCGAAAAAAAAAAACTTCCTGCGTTTGGATTTATCCGATTCAATATAATATATATATATATATATATATATATATATATATATATTCACTTAAAATATTAAAAAAACGCGCCTGATAATAACGTTGGTTAAACATGACTTTGATTTTGAGATATGAATTTCTAGCGGCCAGGTTTTGGAAGATTAAAAAATGGTTAAAATGAAACAATTTCGATAAAAATGTTTAAATGAACAATTTCTTACTAATTATACTATATATATATAATTATTCTTTTTTAAAAAAAATAATTATATCTGCTCTACTTTGTATTGAGCACTCTTTTAAGAATAATAATTGTTGGTTATTGGAATTCATTCCGTATATACCAATTATATACTTATATTTTACTTATATACCAATTATATACTTATATTTTACAGCGAAAACCCCCAAATTACCTCAACGTAGGTATAGTTTATTTTAAACTGTTCTTTACACCTCTATCGTCAGCCTCTGAGTGCTTGTCTCGGAGATAAGATACCTTACGCCCCCACCAATCGCTAACACAAACCCACTCTTATTAACAAGGCGCCTACTAGAGGAAGACTGACTTTGAAAATAAATCTAGAACGATTCTCCGAGACAAGCACTTAGAGGCTGACGATAGCCGTGTGAAGAACGGTTTGAAATAGACTATCCCTATGTTGAGGCAATTTTTTTTTTGCTGTAAAAATACATATGCTCTTTTAAAATAAAAACAACGAGCGCTCTGTGGATCAGTTTTAATAATTAATATTACTAGGATCCACCCGGATTATATACCAACGGTTACATTACTTGTACTATATATATATATATATATATATATATATATAAGTGGACATTGAAGTCAACACCCAGCGGCGACAGTCTGTTTCATGATCATACGCCATAGTCAGGCCATTAAAGTTTCAGTTCCTGTTGGCACATTTTTCTTTAGTAGGACTTCTGAGTCTAGGATGGTTGACATTAATTTCACTCCTTAGGGCAAAAAACAAACAAACGGGATGTCAAATCAAACATGGCCTGACGATTGCGTATAAGCATGAAACAGAATGTTGCCGCTGGGTGTTGACTTTAATGTTCACTTTTATACATACGCTCTACCCTTAATACTGAGCACTTTAACCCATAAATATAGCATACCTTAAAATTATATTTTATCATATATATTATATGTATGTGCGCGCGCGCGTATATGTGTGTGTGTGCGTGTGTGTCTGTGCACGAAGTGGTATCGGAAAGTTTCTGTACTAGGCCTAAGGAAAAAAAAAAAGAAGTACACCGTTATACTCGTAAATAAAATATGATGTCTTACTGCGGTCATCGTCCTCTTCGAAATAGACTCCTTGGGAAAACACATGGTAATCCGTGCATCAATTCTACGCGCCAAAAGGATAGCGGAAGTCCTTTTCCTGAAGGAAGTGTCGTAACTGATGTGGACTTCTCTCTTTCTCTCTTCTTATAATCAAATCGCTGACACGCCATACCTTCATTACCCCGATGTGAGTCCGGATACAAAAAACAGTTACGACCGACATTAATAATTACGAGAAAGGGAGTTACATCCACTTCTGTCCCCTCTTAGAATTTGAGGTAATTTGATTTCACTGAAGACAAGAAATGGTTTGAATGCACAAAAGAATTTTGTTTTATACAAACATTTTTACAAAGGAAAATTTAAGTGAATTATATTGAAATATTTAATGAATCTGAATAAATATATTTTTGTACAATTTTCAAATATTTGTCGGATTTCTTGTCTGTTGTTCTTGTGTTGATTGGTGATATGCGATTTAATAAAACTATTATTAGGCTAAGTTAATCGGTACAATAATGTAGTGGTTGTGAAACGAATATAATAAAAATACTATATCGCAAAACCAACGCAAATGCTAGAAATATTAGGCAAAAAATCAAACACCTAAACGTTAATAAAATGTTATCACATTTAGAAACAAATATATTTTTATTTTATAAAACATACAGACACACGCGCGCAAACACACACACCCAATAACACGAACTGTCACGTGTAAATGCGATACTTTAAAAAATTACATGACATGATATTTGTAAAACGATAAAATTGTCATAGTGCACAAACAAGAACATTCTTTTATGATAGCTTGTAAAAGTCGAAAGTACTCAAACATTAGATAATTTATATTAAAATTTTCACCGGAAAAAATTTCCTTAAGAATATATATATATATATATATATATATAATAGACTTTTCCGTAGGTTTCGACGTATGAGGATCTGAGCTTAATTGATTCAATAATGAAATTTTGTGCGATAATCTTAAGTGGCACTGAAGACCCGCTAGTGATTTACAAAGGAGGCCACATATGGAACAAGTGTGAAGATTGTGAGATGAGATCACTGTTAGATTGGCTGGATTTTTAGATCTTTTTCTCGCTTCTGGAAGATGATTCAGACAAGCAGATCTATCTATCTATCTATCTATCTATCTATCTATCTATCTATCTATCTATCTATCTAGTAAAGGTAATAAATACGTTGATCCTAGTAATATAAAATATTAAAACTGATTCGCAGAAAGAGCTCAATATACAGATTACAGAGCAAAAATTAATACACAATAAAATCTAAAATCACCTCATATGGGGAATAAGCTTATTTCAACTGACGAAAATATTCTTCAGTCTTATTCAACCCTGATAGAGACTGAGTTCGTGTCGGAAATAGAAAGTTAACTATGAAGGCTTTTCACAGTTAAATTTCGATTTCCGACTTCAATACATTCACTGCTTATACCCTTTTCTCCTCGGCCCATGGGAGAAAATAGCAGGACAAAGCAGGAGAAACAAAATTCAAAATACTGAATTCAGTCTGGAGAGGGTTAGGCTCTGTCAGGCTATCTTGCCCAAGACACACCACTTTTACTGAAGCAGCAGTACATGTGGTACTCCTGACTCTAATGAATTACGGAACTCATGATCGTAATAAAACAAATAATTCGGAAATTTGAAAAAGTTAATAAAAAATTGGATAAGTTACCCAATGGCTTTTGTCCAGAAAAGACAAATGATAACAAGTTCTTTTTGAATCTCTGAGAGAATATGAGTTGCACGCAGACTATTGTCCTCATCTTTGTTATTATCACAACATTTCGGCCGTTGTAGATCCCCCCCACCCCAACCCGTGACCTTCATCATATGCTTGTCTATCCGGGTAACTCTCAGATAATTTCAAAAGTTTTATTTAACCTGCAGGTGTAGATTGTTCTTGTTTCATGTGCCCATGTCTAGGAATATCTCATCTAGTTCTTATTTTTAGCACTGCTCAGATATAGCCCATCCTGTGTCCCTCGAGTCCGAGTATACTCTGCTCATCCCAGGGATTGAACTCCCAATTATTATATCACTATATTCACGAACCAAAGCTTAATGAAGACTGAAGAGTCTTCTCAATTATCAAGTCCTAAAGGTACTGGAAAATGGTCGTCTCCCTGTAACACTCCTAACTCATTCCTGCTATTCACTATCTTTACAAGAGCCAAATGAGACGTAAAATAGAGCACTGTAATCTTCACTCCTCAGTCTCGATAGTATTAAAAAATGTCACCACTTCTATGTGTGTATGGGGGGGGGGTGAGTTATTTTCCACCCTCAACACTTTTCCTACAGACGAAATGTTGCAAGCCTCTTGCTGTTCTATCGCTATTTCCATGGAAAGTGTTCAGGCGAACGACATTCCTTAGGTCCACCAGTTCTAACCTTCACGGCTAAGACCCGCCATGCCACGCCCATTGTAGCGAACTACCCTCATTCCTTTCGTATTCCATTGGTGAGATGTAAGTTCCACTTGAGCAGCTTCTCCCCACGAACTGCTATTGGTGGAAACGACTCGCAAGAAGATGCTTCCTCGATCATTATAATCTTAACCTGTTCAAGAGTCAATTGTTATCTTCTCCACATATCACCATTAATTGTGTCTCTTACTCTAACGCTTTATCTCGAGTGGCTATTGGGTTTGGTTTTTGTTTAGCGGCTTATCAACACCTCAATGGGTTATTTAATGCCGAAATATTTTGTACGCAATTTTATTTTTATTTATTATTTTTCAGATAACAAGAAACGTTTCTGATCATAATTCCTATGACCAACGAATGTGTTCGATATTTTTTTTGTTAAGCAACGCTTCATATGAATGGAAACTTTTTTTGCCATTACTTACCTGTTATGTCAAACTGTTCGTTGAGAATGTGGATCTTTTCGCGTGGTGAACAAAAAAGACGAGTATGCCATCTCTTCTTTTTTTTGTATCGTCTTCGCTGAGGAGGAAGTGACGTAAGTCGTTAATGATTGGTCTGCAGTGGCAGTTACTTAATGTGTCCATTTGTTGCGTGCTTGGCGGATTTTTTGCTTCAGGATCGCCTGCCGGAATAGTACTTTTTCGGTAGGATCTCTTGGGCGAACAAGTATGATGTTGCAAGACCCGAAACTTGTCATGACCCCAAGTCATAACATCACTGACCAGGCGATCCTGTTCACTCGTTGGAGTGTTTTCATGACAGATAATAATATTTTATTAATAATATATCGTATGTGGCGGGGGGAGGGGGATTCATACCTTTTCTAATGGTATTTGCGCGTGAATATAACAAAAATAACTGGAATTAGAACTCGGCTCTCCGTTTAACAATTCTGAGCCATTATCCATTACACCATCCAAGCGTACAGTACCTGGTATTCCCAAATGGTCAACCATCTACGTACTGACTAGGCTCGACGTTGCTTAACTTCAATGCTAGTGGTGTTTCAGCGTGATGTGGCCATAAGCCGTGGCTAGTGGGGCTTGAACATTATTGTAAACGAAATCTGAGCAAATATAGGTACAATTCTTCGCACTTTATCATTATTGTTACTTTTCGTGCCATCTCTACAGCCATTGGATTAGAGACAAGAGGCTTGGCTTTTAATGTTGATAATAAAATGATGTAAGATGATAATTGTAGGTAGACATTAATCTCTCGCCAACTCGTATCGGATAAGCCTACAGCCATGTGACGATTCCTGGCTGTTGCGACTGGCAAATTGGCAAATCGAATAAACAATCAATACAATTCAATCAGAAGATAAAACTCATTCGCCTGACAAAACTGGATTTTTTGTCTATGGATGGCCTTTCATTGTAAATAAGTTTTCTATGAAGTTTCATTGTAAACATTGTCTTGTTTTCTTTTTTTAATGATTCCACTCAAAACCATCCAACAGAGCCATGTGGACACAAGGGGTTACCGAACGTGAAAGAGTCTGAGAAAAACCTTATCGAGGAGGGAGGACAAAAAAAAAAAAAAAAAAAACCCCCAAAAAAACCCCCAAAAAAACCCCCCAAAAACAAAACAGGATTCAATGAGACAGAAAATGACGATTGATGTTACATTTAAATTTTTGAAGATCGTAGTTGACAGGAATGGAGGAAGCGGGGAGAGAGTGCCACAGGCGAGAAGTTTGAGTGAAGAAAACATTAGCATAGAACTTACGTTTGTATTTAACAATTTCAAAAGTAAAATGATGGAATCTAACGGTCAATCGAGTACTGCGCTTAAATTCGTGAAGTCGAGTTACCAAAGAGAAAAACTCGTTACAACAATTTCAATGAAAGTATTTATAGAAAAGGCACAGGGAAGCTATGTTATGACAGTGGGAAAGTGAGTTAAGCCGAGATACCAAGTCAGGATCGATGGTATTGTAGATTTTTCTTTGGATTCTGTCACGAATGTCTAGATCCATATCAGATGCACCAGACCAGATGTGCTAGCAGTATTCAAAACACAGACGAATCATAGACTTAGTTTGGTTTGGTTCGTTTTGTTTTACAGCATATCAACCACAATGGCTCATTTAATGCCGACAAGATTTTTATTGCTGCCAATATTTTTTTTCCAAAAATGTATTGCTGAAAATATTTTTTTCTTTCAAAAATATTTCTGGTAATATTTTTCCTTCAAAGATTTATTGCTAGCATTTTTATTTTAAATATATAGCGGGTAATATTTTTCCCCCCCAAAAGTATAGCTGGTAATATTTTTTTTTCAAAAATGTATAGCTAGTAATATATATTTTTTTCTTTCAAAAATATATTGCTAGTAATAATTTTTTCCTTCAAAAATTTATTGCTGCTAATATGTTTTTACAAAGTATTTTTGGTATTAAAACCTATTTTTACACTTTCATAGTATTTTGACCACAGTTTGCGGGTTAACTATTTGTACGTAGCCTGGGACCGACCCTAAAAAATGCTACCACTCCGAGTCAGGGTGGACCTGGGAATACCAACAATTAAGAGGTGGTTCCATGCTCCTCAAAACCTCCTGATCAGATGCCTTGCTGTTGGACGTAGTTTATCGTCTTACCCAGGACGAATCCTAGACTTATAAAGGTGCAAGATTTTGGCGAGAAAAATTACTTAACTCGACTTAGCAGCAGCCCTAGCAACTGATTCGATATAATCGTTCCACTTTATGTAAGTGAAAACGTTAGACCGAGGAGGTTAGCATCAGCCATACTGATGGAAGGCTGAAGAAGTTCTCTTTTATGATTAAAAAGAGAACACTATCTGTTGATATTTCTGAGATGAGGTATTATGTACACTATTTACATTATTCAGACTATTGTCCTCATCTTTGTCGCCATATTTATTACAACGTTTCGGCCGTTGTACGCTCCAGCCTTCTTCAGGTGGTTGGAATGTCGAACGGAACCCTTTCTTTCGCACACTGGGGTAGACTGTTCTAGTTCCATGTGCCATATTTAATGGATGTCAGTTATCAGTTATCTCCTGTTAATTCACCTCTCCAAGTTCTCCACTTCCATCTTTAAGGACCCGTGGCACAGTGGATAAAGGCGTTAGTTAGATCCAGTGACAGGACCCAAAGAGCGTGAGTTCAATACTTGGTTAAGGCAGTGTATAATAATGTAAATAGTCTAAAAGAGAACAGTTTCTCTTTTTATGCATTAAAATGACCAAACGATTTCTTGCCTCAGTTAGCAACAGATTGTCACTTACGAGATCAGCTGGCATTTTGATCATATCGAATCGATCAGATATACCACTAAGACAGAAGTAAATGATTGTGTCCTCAGCATAGATCCTGAGTTGAGAACTGATGACATCGGGAAGGTAATTCATAGTAAACCTTGTCCAGTATTCTGCGGTCATTCATTGGAACGTTTGCCCAAGTTTTTATGAGCAATAATTCTAAATTTCTTGCATGTCCGCTATGCCTAGCTGAGCCTCATTGTAAACATTGGGCACTAGTCATAGGAAAACTTGACCAGTTTTTTTTATGAGTGTTCATTGAAAAAACTGTCCAGTTTTCTATGAAATTACCTGACTTGTCTGTATGGGTCGAGAATACGGTGATTGCATCTCTGTGTAGAGGGTTAACACTTCTCTCATGTAAACCAAACCTATATCCACCTCTCATGCAAACCAAACCTATATCCACCTCTCATGCAAACCAAACCGATATCCACCTATCTCTCAACTAAACCAAACCTATATCCACCTGTCTTTCATGCAAACCAAACCTATGTCTACCTTTTTTAATCTCATGCAAATCAAATCCATGCTCTCCTGTCCTGGGTATGACGATAAACTATATCCACGTCCTGAGTAAGACGATAAACTAAATCCGAGGCTTTTGATCAGAAGGTTTTGAAATAGCATGGAACCACCTCTTAATTGCTGGTGTACTTAGGTCCACCCTGACCCGGGGTTAGTAGCACCTGTCAGGGCCCTGCTATGGGCAAATAGTTACCCCCCGCCAAAAGTGGTCAAACACTATGAAAGTATAAAAATAGGTTTTAATACCAGCCAGCAATACATTTTTGAAAAAAAATATTACCTGCAATACATTTTTGAAAAAAAAAAATATTACCTGCAATACATTTTTGGAAAAAATGAAAAAGTTACCTGTAATAAATTCTTGTCGGCATTAAATAACCCATTGAGGTGTTGATATGCTGTAAAACAACTAAAACCAAACCAAACCAAACCCGTGCTATCTTTCTATTTCCCGACATTAACCCTTTGAACCCTGCGTTCTTGAACAATTTTAATCCTTCTGCCTGAGCTCCTGAGTTAAAATTCACAAATAATTAGTATGTAATGTTTCACAGTCGATATGAAATATTTACATGTGTTTACCCATCGTTCAACCAGTGGCTGGCATTAAGTTATTTTTCTCTACCACTGTTCAACCGGGAGCTGAGCATTACATGATTTTTCTCTACCACCGGTAAAGCGGTTGTCAGGGCTCAAAGGGTTAAATAACCAGGATAAGTTTGACGTACAACAAAACGAATTTAAACTTCTATGACCTTTCATTGAAAATCTTGTCCAGTGATCTGTGAATTTTCATTGCAAACGTTGTCCATTTTTCTATGAGTTGTCTTTGTAAATATTAAAGTTTTAAACTAGCTTTCAGCGAAAAGTTTGTGAAGATTATTTTTGGAAATGTCATTGAAACTTTTTTCAGTTCTCTGTGACTTTTCATTGTAAACAGGTTGCAATTTTATATGGGCTTCGCTGTAAAGCTTGTCCAGATTTCTATGACCATTGTAATTGTTTTACGGTTTTCTATAAGCCTTCATTGTAAATATTCTATGAGCTTCGTTGCCCAATTTTCTATGACCATTCATAGTTATTTTTTCTATGACATTTAACTGTTAACATTGTTTATTTTTTTTGGGGGGGACTGTTCTTAGTAAACGTACTTATAAAATATTTACTTTTCTACGGCGCTACATTGTCCTATTATCTGTAAGTCTCCATTATGAACATTGTCGATATCTCGATAAACCGTCGTTGGAAACCTTTGTAACGCAGTTTTAGCGTTAACAAGAAAAAAAGTGTAAAAACAACAAATAGAGATAAGACATGGTTGAGATAAGTGAGTTTTTTAAAAATTTTTATGATCTACAAAGTTCGATCGTTTGCTCGTTCTGGGGTATTGTATATCAGTCGTGGGAGGCTGAGAGTTCATTTAGGGTATAACACAAGGTAATAGTCGAGATAGACATGTGGAGAAAATCAACACGCATATGGAGTCGAGTAAGATAGACACGTAGCAGAAATATTCCATGAGTTATTTCATTGTATTCGCCGAGAGTTAGTGTCTCCATTGATGCTAGTTTCGTCGCTGTCCGAAGACATTGCTATTGATGGAAGCGCCTTGGTGTCGCTGCTGATGCCATGTGTACGCTGTCGTGTTCGGTTAAGCGTGCCTGACGTGGGGGTCCGTCGTTAATGCGAGCTGGGGTTTGCTTTCGTGAGTGAAATCGGCGCAGCTTTTATAGCGAGTAGCTCAGAAACGGCAGATGAAAACCGCATGGTGCTTTTTTTTGATTGGTCAGAAAAGATGTTTTATGATCCTGGTATTTTGTGGGGTGGTATTCCGGAAGTGAGTGTGTGTAGTCGAACGAAATTAAGTTTTGTTTTTGTCATATAAGCTGTAGATGTCGAAGTGAGCACTTCCATTTGAGTTCAAGAATTGGAGTTACGACAGGGTACGACACGTTGTCCTCTTTTTTTTGTGGCCTTTTCACTGTAAAGTTTCTGCAATATTCTGTAACATTTCATTAAAATATATTCCCATTTGTTTTGAGGCACAATTGTCAACAGCAGCCATTTTTATACAAGACGTCATTATAAATCCTGGTCTATTTTCGATGAAACTTCAGTATAAATCTTGTCCATTTATACTATTTACATTGTTCGAACTATTATCCTCATCTTTATTGTCATATTCATGGCATATTGGTTGTTATACTCTTCGTGTGATATACGTCGGAATTTCGAACCGAACTCTTTCTTTCGTCCACCGGTGTAGATAGTTCTAGTTCCACGTGCCATGCCTTTTCTGGATATCTTAGTTTCAGTTATTTCCCTTTAGTAACTCAACTCTCCAAGTTTTTGTTCACCCCTGCTGTGGCCAGGTATTGAACTCATAACTCTTTGGGTCAATTCACTGGATTACTTCAACCAACTCTTTTATCCACTGGGCCATGGGTTCAGTTTGAAATTCCAACGTATATCACCTGAAGAAGGACCAAGCGTACAACAGCCGAAACGTAGTGAATATGTCAATAAAGATAAGGATAGCAGTCCAAACAATGTAAATAGTGCAAATAGTTACAATACCAAATCTTCAGTTTTCTATAAAGTTTTACTGAAAACATTGTCCGGTTTTCGATGGTAATTCATTGAAAACCTTGTCTTGCTTTTTTTATAGCTTTCATTGTAAGTATTGTTCTGTTTTCTATGAGCCTTTGTTGTAACACCTCTCATTGTAAAGTTTATCAATGAGTCTTCGATATAAAACTTGTCAAGATTTCTACGCGACGTCACTATAAACATTCTGCAGTTTTCTGTAATATATCATTAACAGATTTGTTCAGTTTTACATTATGCCATTTTCTGTGACGTATAATTGTAAAACTTATACAGGTTTTCCGTGAGGTTTTCTATAAACCTTGTCTACATATCTGTGAATTACATTGTAAATAATTTTGTTCAATTTTATATGAAACTTCATCATAAATCTTGTTTTGCTTTATATGAGGCTTTTATTGAAAAGTTGTCTAGTTTTTCTCTGAAGTTTCACTGTAGATTTTCGCGGAAACGAAGAATGGGTAACCTGGAAGTCAGAACTTGGCGCTGTTGTTGTTAGTACTGAAGAGATTAATTTCTTCTTCGCCTCAGTAAACGTAAATTCGAGGAAAAGCAATACATCGTATTTTGGGTAAATAAATGTATAATTTATTTACATATACATACTACCCGTTGCTGTTGTAAAAGGCACACACACACACACACACACACACACACACACACACACACACACACACACACACACACACAGAGAGAGAGAGAGAGAGAATGTTGATCATGGCTCTCGGCTGATGTTTTGTGAAGACGGCGGCGACGAAGGATGAAAGTTGAAAAGTATCGCGTTCAGTGTGCCAGCGGCGTTCTTGACCAGCCTCTGCGTGTCGACCTCTCAGTCGTGTCTTTCTCTCTCTCTGTATCTGCCCTTTGCGGCGTTGAATCAGGGAATTTATAACCGTCGTATCGACTCCAACTCACAGTCTGGGAGTTATTTCTACTGGCCAATATATAAAGTTCATTTATTCATTTAATACCGAAAACATGCGTCGAGCCATGATGCACTGAGACGCGTTTTCGCATTCAGCCTTAGGTCGTCGAGCAGTCAACATCCGGTTTAGTGTAAGAGACACAACGAGTTCTTGTCTTAGTTTTCTATGACATTTCATTGTAAGCTTTGTCTTGTCTTAAAAAGAATTCATTGCAAATTTCTGTTTTCTATAAAACTTAATTTTAAAATTGGTCCCTGATTCCGTGAGACTTCCTGGATTTTACTAGCATTAAAATAGGAGTTGTGTACAAGCGTAAATGATTACCTATTCTGTACAATTTGATGGATAACACATTGATAATAATTATTGTAGATACTCTGTACAGATTGGAATAGTATGATTTTACCTCCCAAAATGAATCTGGCAGGTGATCAGGAAATTCACCTGTCCTATATCATGCCAAAGATTTTGAAATCATCATGAAGAGATATTAAAAAATGGTCCCTTGGACTTGTCCCCCACCAGAACCCCCCAAAAAAAACAGTGTTTCTGACATGTTTACCAAAATATAGTATATTGGTTTTATTTTTAGATAGTATTTAAATTAGTTTTGTAATCAATTAGGGAACGCATTGACAAACACAGAAGAATTGAAACTGCAGATAAGGATTATCGACTGTAAACTTTTCTGCTACCAGGTTTATTGTTTTGACTTTCGATGTTTTTTTTTTTTATGAGAATTCTGGCTGCAGGAAAAAAATAGACCGATTATCATTGTCGTATTTTAATGATGATTAAATTGCGTTCATGTGACAATTAAAGGTCTTAAGTGCAATTTTGTGAAAAGAAAAAAGTTATTTAAAGATAAACATCCAGATAAAATGATATAATATCTTCATTGATGCCAAACTTCAAAAAAAAAAAAAAAATTCAGTATAATTTATCTATGGCACAGAGGAGGTCAGTATACACATTTCAAAAATGAAGAAAAAATAAGCAAGAAAGAATAATGTCAAAAAACTCTTTTAGAATCACTTCAACGATTAGAACATGGTATACCAAAGCAAAGTTTCAGCTTTTGTTATCACTGCCCACTGACGATGCTTTTACTCTACCACGCCTATGATTAGATTTAATTATTTTATTATAATTATTTACAGGGGGAAATAATTGATAAATTTAATAAATCCTACCGGTGATATCAGATAATATATATATATATATATATATATATATATATATATATATATATATATATATATATATATATAATATATATATATATATATATATATATATATATATATTGAACAATAAAAATATTAAAAAATTAAAATCTTCAGACATACTGAGTTGTATATTAATATTCCTTCGTTTTGACTATTATTTCATTTAGATCCCTCGACTAGTTTCGGCCAACATGGCCATCATAAAGAGAAAAAATTCTGCTTTCAGGTAGCAGTGAACTACAGAAATGAATGTCTTGATGGAGAAAATGAACTTTTGTCTGTAGTTTTCATTTGTTTTTTATTTATTAATTTTTTAACATGAATTTTGTTCAGTCCTTATGTTAGTCAAACAGTCTCTTTTGAGTTGTTATTTAAGATAAGAGCTGGATGGATTCATGCTGCTCTGAATTCCCTTGGTCATTTTGACAGTTTTTTTGGCTATAAGGGGATGTGTCTCTGTTAAGTGTGTGTGTGTTATTTGGTTCTCAGGGAGTGAGTGACTATGGGTGTGTGTTATCATATATATAGTATTTATTCAGATTTGTGATATATAAGATCACTACAAAAGTTGAAATTTTCTTTCAACACTGCTGGTGTCTTATCAAGTGATGATGTTATATATATATATATATATATATATATATATATATATATGGTGTGTGTGTGTGTGTGTATAATTATTTATTATAGGAGATTAAAACAAAAACATTTAAAATCGTTACACAATAAAAAATCATGTTTTGACCTTCTTATCTTTCTGTGTGTGTGTGTATACACACACATACATATATATATATATATATATATATATATATATATATATATATATATATATATAAACTGTGATGTGATAAAAATATAGTTTTATGGTACGCTATATTGACGCGTAAATATGTTCGAAACTAGAGAAAAATCGGATCTAAATTTAAAAATTCTACACTCGAAAACAAATTTTTACTACGTCCATTAAGAACTGAAAACTAAAAACGAATGCCTTGGAAAAGCCAACCATGAAGAATGGAAACAGATGCATTATATACAACCTAGATAATATAACATACTTTAGACAAAACCAATACTTTAAACAAAACAAGTTAGATAACCAAACCCTAAAAAAAAAGAAGCCAAATAATGTCAATAAATAAAACGATTAAATAAATAATATAACAATACGATTTCTCACACATCTTTTGAAGATAAGTAGATAAAACTCTTTTCTTTTAAGTCCACTCAGCTATGTGAGTTTCGTAGGAATTTCGTCTCCAGTCCATCTTTCAGTCTGTAGGGTTATTTTCTCCTCATTTCCGGAACTGTTCCTAGGGAACGCTCTCCAACACTATAAATACTCTGCGATAAAATTTTATCTCCCTCTTCTTACTTTTTCGTTTATACGACAGCAATGTAAATCTCTCGCAGAAGAAAAATACATACACATGCAGGTACGTACGCACATTCACTCACTACACATACTTTGGACCACAAAGTTTCCACATTCATTTGTTATACCCACGTTATTGTCTTTGTACATATATATATACAGTTGCGTCCAAAACTAAGGGACAAAATTTATAACCTAATATTTGTTAGAAATAACAACTGTGAAAAGCTGAAATTTTGACAACTGGTAGTCGTTATCATCCATAATAACATACTAAAATTTGAATCATTTGCAAAGGATAGAAAAAGAATTATAACAATTATTTATTTATTTTCAAATTTGGAACGTCCAAAAGTAAGGGACAAAATTGAGAAAAACAATGTAAACGGCAAAAAAACAATAAAAATACATGTACAATCAATATTTAGTAAATGAGCCCCTTGCTCTCAATGACAGCTACACATCTTCGACTACAAGAACGAATCAGTTCTTGACAATCCTCGATACTAATTTTAGACCATTCTTCTTTGAAGCTTCACCCACAAATCCTCCGTGTTAGTGGGATTTCTTTCCATAACTTTCACTCATAAGGTCTTCCAAAGATTTTCTATTGGATTTAAGTCAGGACTTTGCGGTGGCCAATCCATAATTTCCAAATCTTGCTCGCTAAGGTAACTCATTACCACCTTTGCCTTGTGACATGGGGCATTATCTTGCATAAAGGTAGCCCTATCGAAACCTGAATTCTGTATGATTGGCACAACATGATCTTGAACAATGTTTTTATAGATCTGCGCGTTTACACGAGTTTGTAACCGGACAAGAGGCGTTGTACCTTGGCTAGAAAACATTCCAAATACCATGACGCTTCCGCCCCCAAACTTGACAGTTTTCTTAGTACACTTTGCACTTAATCTTTCACCAATACGTCTCTTTACATTGTTTTTCCATCATTTCCAAATAAATTAAACTTGCTTTCATCACTGAAAAATACTTTTGCCCAATTTTCATATGTCCAAATTACATACCTGCTTGCAAACTCTAATCTCTTCTTCTTATTCTTCGAACTAACAAGTGGTTTCTTCCCTGGGGTTCGATTAAACAGCCCTATTTCTTGCAGTCGTCTACAACAGTCTGTCTTCACACATTAACACATGAGGTACTATTCATAACCCTTTTAATTTCTGTGCAAGACTTAAAACGGTCCTTTAATGACATACGCTGCATTATTCGATCTTCTCTTGCCGAAGTTTTGCGGGGTCTGCCGGTTTTAAAAGCACTAACTATTTTGCCAGTATCATTGTAGGATTTAACAACCCTGCCTACAACACTCTTGAAACGTTTCACTTTCTCTGAAATCTCTCTAATGGTGTGCTTTTCTTGTGTAACTTCACAATAGCTTGTCTCACAGAGTAATCAAGTTTTGGCGTTTCGCCATGGTGCCGGCTGATGCAACGTTTACAAATGACTAAGTAAGACTTATTCTTTAGAGGAAATCAAAAATTTGAATATAGCATGCTGTTTACATTGTTTTTCCTCAATTTTGTCCCTTACTTTTGGACGATCCTATTTTGAAAATAAATAAATAATTGTTATAATTTTTTTCTATCCTTTTGCAAATGATTCAAATTTTTGTATGTTATTATGGATGATAACGACTACCAGTTGTTAAAATTTCAGCTTTTCACAGTTGTTATTTCTAACAGATATTAGGTTTTAAAATTTTGTCCCTTAGTTTTGAATGCTACTGTATATATCAGTTCTTGTCGTTTCATTATATTTCTTTTAGGTGGACTCATATTCCGAGTCCGCCATGTTTGTTGTGGGCATTTCAGGAGACATACGTGTTCATCTCACAACTCGTACACCGGGCCGCAACAAGTCAACTTAAGTGTCAGTGATTTGGGGATTTATACCTACAACTGCCTTTGAATTGGGAAATATAAAAATTTTATCAATGATTATAGATAGTCATAAAAGTAGTCATTTGAAGATTTGACCAGCCATGTGACTTTAGGGCGGTCTCAAAACTTCCGGAACACAAATAGATAGATAAGGGATGGGACCCCAATGATTATCCATATAAGTAGAGAGAGGTAGGAAGTCGAGGAGAAAGGCATTCAGCTGTGAGAAAAGTAGGTAGGTGACCAGTGAGTTTGTAGCTGCCCAGCGGCCAGGCAGTGAGAAATCAGTAGGGACCGAAGCGACAGTCAGTGAATGTAAGGGTCCCTTTTCCGTGGCCAGAAGTTAGTAAGATAGCTGTCCACTTCTCGAAGCTAAAGGAAGGATCCCACGGTTAAGTAAGAAATCGTATTCTTGCTTCCTTCCAACCAGAGATTCTTGTGAAACGACTGTCTTGATTTTTTGCTGAAAGCGATCACGGCCAAGAAGACAAACCTGTGCACATAGCGAGTTGGGTGTAGATGCAAATAAAATAGCTACAAATAACCACATTCGGCACCACAATTATTTCTACTCTATATCTTCTAGAATAATTTGAAACATTATAATCGTTACCGTCCACCTAATAACCGCAAGGATAATACAATACAACTTACTACCCATAATGCTCTGTTGATCAGCGTATATAAATAATTGAGCCGAAATCCATCACACATGGCCTGAAGATTGCTTTGAAGCATGAAAGAAACTGTCGCCACCTGGTGTTGACTTCAGTGTTCACACTCGTAGTGAGACAGTGTGTATGTATCGAGAGGGAATATACACATATATACACGCATGCTGACAGAAACACATGAAAATGGAAATAGATCTAAGAACACACAGGGGTCATTAAAACATTAAAAGATAAGATACCGATAACTAATTCATCATTTCTCTCGGACCAATCTTAATTGTTTTATGACCCTTCAAGCAGAACTCTTCATTGCCAGTTCAAGAAAGACAATCGGATTACTAACACATAGAAAGAGAATGTCCGATATCGAGAATATTTAACATCGAAAAACATAAAGGAGAAAAAAATTAATTATTTTTAATAATATGCGGAAATCTCCAACCTTTACCTGATGACGGTCGCGAGACCAGAAACCTGTGTAGTAAAATTATAAAAAATAAAGTATAATATTTTTAAAAAATCCACATGACAACCAAAAACGTTTGCGGTATGTCTCTTCTTTTTAATATACACACTTTTCTCTCGTTGGAACTACTATAACCCCTTCCTTATATATATATATATATATATATGATTCATAATATATATATATATATATATATATATATATATATATATATATATATATATATATATATATATTACAATGAATCATTCACACAAAAAAGTAAATTAGTAAAGTTAATGATATAAAATGGCGAAATCTCAAATAACAAAATTTTAAAGGTGCATTAACCTACCAATCACTCGATGAATGTTATAATCCTTGTTTTTTAAAATTATAAGCTGTATTTAAGAAAGACCTTATACAGCTTTTAATTTAAAAAAAACAAGGATCATAACATTCATCGAGTGATTGGTAGGTTGATGCTGCAGTGATAACCGGTCTGATTCAATTTTCCCTTCACCTGGTGCAACCCCCCGAGTTTGCAATTAGCAATAGACCCCCCCACACACACACACCATAATAGAGCCTTCTCCATGTTTTATGGGTAGTGTGATACAGGGGGTTGCAGCTCTTTCATCAACTCTTCATAACACGTAGACCCTCCAATTTGACTCAAAGATTTTAATTTTGATTCGTCAGTCCAAAGGACTTTATTCCACTGCTCTATTGTCCCGTCTTTGTGCGCCTTGGCCCACTGGAGACTTTTGGCATGGTTTTGATTTCACAACAGTGGTTTCTTGACAGCAATTCTGTCATATAGGCCAGCTTCCCAGAATCTCCTCCTTACAGTGGATGATGACACATTTTTTCACAACATTGGTTCAGCTGTGCAGTGATGTTTGGAGCAATCAGCCTTTTGTTACGCAAGCTGGTGACTCTGATGAAATTGTCCTCGGCTCTTATTGATTTCAGTCTACCAGTCATATTTTAGGTCTTGTTTTGTCTCGTTTCCTGATGTCTCCTCACAGTATAATCCGCAGTAGTTCTGGGAATTTATATATATATATATTTTAAATTTCTCTGTTTGAATATCCTTCTTTTTTAAGGTAATTATCTTTTGTCTTTGTTCGAGTCTAACTTTATGTGTTTTGGACATTTTGTTGAGAAAAAAAGTTTTGATTCGGAAGAAAGTTGCAAAATTTAGGTTTTAATTTAAACAAAATAAGAATAACAGATTTCACTACAGGGCAAGGTACATTGGCAGCATAGGTAAAACAAGTAATATCTAGCAAGCAGGAATTCAACATAATATAGTCTAATGTGAATTCAAGTGGTGGTATAATGTAACTTTTGGTTTGGTTTGGTTTGTTTTACGGCATATCAACCTCAATGGGTTTTTTAATGCCGACATTTTTTTTTTATTGTTGGTAATTTTTTTCAAAAATGTATTGATGGTAATCATTTTTTTACAAAGTATTTCTGGTATTAAATCTATTTTACACTTTCATAGTGTTTTGACCTCAGTTGGGTGGGGGTTAAATATTTGCCCATAGCTGGGACCCTAACAGGTGCTAACACCCGGACTTGGGAACACCAGCAATTTAGAGGTGGTTCCACACTCCACAAGATCTCCTGATCAGAGACCTTGCTGTTGGACGTAGTTTATTGTCATACCCAGGACGCAGATGTAGTTTATCGTCATACCCAGGACGGGTAACTTTTGGAAAACGATTTATTCAGGCTCAGTACTAAAGAGGAAAAACGCCTTCAAATCTATTTTTCAAAAGATATCTGGTTATACTAAGGACAAAGTTACTGAGGAAGACTTGTATTTAGTATGCTTAACTTGTTTCATTAAAAATAACTGTTGTGAATTCCGGGATGAAATCCGGTCTCAAATGAATGGCAAACGCAGGAATGAAATATAGCAAATAAATGTATTGGCGTAATAATACAATTGGTAATACGGTTAGTAGATCCAGAAATGCAGTTAGTAGCAATAATAATATATATACAGTCTGGGAAATTCAGTATCGAAGTATGACTTCCTTCTGAGTCTACGTGCTCGCAACTGTGACTCCTACAAAGCGGTTACCTCACACTCTTACTCTCTCTATTACTCTACCTCCCGGGTATTCACCGGCAGCAGTATAAATACACACTGGTCGAGTCCACTTGTATGAAAAAAGGGTGGACCCCATAACAATAACACTTTTAGGATGAGAAATAACAATTTTTGAGGGTGGCCAAATACTTTTGACTGGTAGTGTATATTTGTGTGTGTGTGTTTGTGTGTGTGTGTATTACTGTAAACATTATATTCAGTGGGTATGCATATTTGAAAACACATCGTTGCCTTTTTTAAACAGTGACATTAACATCTATATCTTTTAATCCTTTCACTCCAAGCAAGGTAATAAAGTCACTAAGACGCAAGAGGCTTTCTGAAAGTGCAAGATGTTGAGTAATTGGTCATGGTTAAATGGAATTAGTAGAAATTTGAGATGGCACAGTGGATAAAGGCGTTAGTTAGATCCAGTGACAGGACCCAAAGAGTGTGAGTTCAATACTCGGCTAAGGCAGTGGATAACTTTCAGAGGGAAATTAACAGGAGATAACTGATAACTGACATCCATTAAACATGGCACGTGGAACTAGAACAGTCTAGCCCAGTGAGCGAAATAAAGGGTTCAGTTCGACATTCCAACCACCTGAAGAAGGCCGGAGCGTACAACGGCCGAAACATTGTAATAAATATGGCGACAAAGATGAGGATAATAGTCTGAATAATGTAAATAATTTACACGATTCTCTTAAAAAAGAAGAAAATAAAATAAAAACCTGTGTCAGCACAGGTGATCACCTACCTGTGCCAAAAGTCAGACTTGTCCCACTGATGCTATACTCCTCGGATGTATCTTCTCGTAGATAAGCCTCGTTGGATGTTGATGGATACTCTCCATCATATCGGTTGACATTACGAACAATAGTGCCATAAGCAGGCCGGGGATGCACAGTGTCTCTGTAACTGGTTTCTGACCGTTCATTGTCATCTTTAAAATGGTTGCTCGGTCTTGTAGACATTGTGTGACCTTATTAAGCGTTTATTCTTTGGAATCTTCAAATGATTCTACAATTTGTAAGTTTCCTCTCCATGTCAGACAAACACAAGTTTAGATTTAAAGATGTCAACCCCTTCTCTTAAAATGGGGTGTCTTTTGGCAGATGTCGTTTCGGATAGGATGCTTGAGTGTCTTTAGGTCAGATGTTGGGTAGACAGGGTAGAAAGATGAGCTGAGTTAATTTTGAAAGAAAGGCGTAAAAGAATTCTTTAATGTTGCTTTTTCATACTTGACTTACAATCCATTCGAAGATTTAGATGCACTTTACTGAATTTTAGAGAAAAAGAGAAAAAAAATTAAAATCAAACATTAATAAATAGAACAAAAACATAGACAGGCACGTATATAATTATAAAACAACATCAATAATAAAGATTTTATTTCGCCAAAAATGCATTCGACGAGGAAGACAAAGCATTCGATGCAAACAGTTTTTGCGAATATAGAACTCCATATCAACAGATAGAGCAATAATAATTATTATTAATAAAATAAAATAATTCTAAAATAAAGAAAGAGACCTGACAGCAAATCTTCGACAGCAGCAGCAGCTGTAACAAAAGAAGAAAGCTTCAGTGGTGGCAGTCAAACGTGGCAAGCTGCATCAGCAGCACCCATCAGCAGGTAGGTTAGGTTTAAGGCTCCAAAAAATTGTCTCACGGGATTAAAGCATTGGTTCGTGAATTTGGTGACATAGTAATTGTGAGTTCAATCCTTAGCAGATGATGCATATAATTGGACTGAGTAGAAACAAGACGAGCAATAACTGAGCAGTAAAAATTTAGAACTAAACGAGACATGGACAGTGGAACGAGAGCAGTTTAACCTCGTTATCCAGATCGATATACACCTAATAAAGGCCGCAGAGCACAGCGGCCAATATACTGTGATAACAACAAAGATAAGGACAATAGTCCGCATATAAATAATAGAACCTACTCGATCCATGCCAAAAATTCAGAGATCAATAATTCATTTAACTTATGGAAATCTTTATTTACATTTTCATGGATTTTTATTCACATACAATACACAGTAAATTCATCATTACTGATCAACTAATTTTATTTACCGATCGTATGTCTTTTCTCTTTGAAAAATGTTGTTTTGATGGGAATGTCAATTGATTAAATGAATCTGTTCATTAACAAAATAACTTTAAACAATTTACGTCATCCTAAAAACAAAATTTTATTCTTAATTATATATATATATATATATATATATATATATATATATATATATATATGATAAAATATATTTTAAGGTTAAAACGCTCAATATTAGGGAGAGAGCGTATGTAAATATAAAAGTGGACATTGAGGGCAACACCCAGCGACAACTATCTATTTCATGCTTAAACGCAGTTGTCAGGCCATGTGCGTTGTATTTTGGCTCGACTATTTATATATGCTTGTCAGTGGTGCCTTATGGGTAGATCTATTGTATTATTTTAACAGTTATTTGAGTGGGCGGTAACGGTTATGTTTCGAATTATTCTAGAGGCTATTGAGTGGAAATAATTCTGGATTCGAATGCAGTTTTGTGGCTATTTTATAGTATAACATTTTTACTCGTTATGTATTAATGATTATTTGTTGGTTGTTACATATATCTTCTCATATATCTGTATAAAAGGAGAAATGTGAGGTTTGTATATACAGGCTGTCTCAAAAAGTCAAGTACCTGAGGCTGCTTTCCTTATTTTCTTTATATTTATCGTGATTTCAACAGAACTTTAGGAAGAGTCACAGATTCATGCACAAAGTACGTCCAAAATACTTATAAATAGGTACCTCCAAAGAAAGGCGATGCCTAAGGTTTAAAATTAATTTTTAAAAATGAAAAATCTTTCTTGAAGCTTTTATTTTAGTTTTAACTTCAAGCTAAATAAAATTAATATTTCCAATAAGCAAAATACTTTGCTGTATTTCAAAACTAATTTAAATTGACTGGAAGGAGTTTTCGTTTTGAAATTGCTGTTTTTAATGCCAATTTTAGCCAGATTTCATCACAATATAATTCTCTTTATTAAAAAATCTAATTTTCTGAAACTTTATTTGAGGAATATTAGCTGATTTAAAGTTTAATTAATCTGATTTTAAACAAATGTAACATTTTTTAACACGGCGGTAGCTGTTTATTTAAGACGTTGACAGGCTGACGCCTTGACTGACAGACGGAAGTTTATCTAATTTGTTTCTACGGTGTATATATCTGTAAAAATTACTTGATGAATATAACGTCAGTGACTTCTTTATGTAATTTTTAACTACCCAGTAATCTTAAAAATTTAGGAAAATATTATTCGTGATCCAATGTTTTATTGAATTTTAGGTACTTTGGCTTTAAATTTACTATAGTTATCGCCCTTATTTTCTGATAATGTCGTGTATGGATGTCCGTATTTGCAAAAATCGGCACGTTTATACATACATAAAAAATTTCAAAATTCTTTTAAAAATATTGGTGGTCGATAAATTGTACTAAGCTTTTCCATTTATGTTAAGTAAATATAATTTCTATTTAATAACAATATCACCTTACCGGGACAAAATAATACAGAAATTTAAAAGATTTAAAATTTTATAAATTCTAATTAAAATTTAAAAAATGAAAACAATTCTTAAAATAATAGTGTCCACAATATATCTTATTCCTAAAAACAATTAAAAGCTTTTCTAATTAAATGATGTCTCAGTTTCATTGCATTTTTTAATTTAAGATTCAGAGCAAATTTTCGATAACTGAAAAGAAATTGATGAATGAATTAAAATCCCCAAGGAGTTCTGCATAGACATTAAGCGGGACAAAATTTAATTTCTTGAAATTTCATAAATTAAATAATTTGAGGGTAACAGATGTAAAACAAAATATTTTACCAAGATTTTCTAAAAAAAAAATTTCTAAAATAATTTAATTCATTTTGGCTCAAGTCTCTTCTTCATCTGTTGATGAGATTATCCAGCATTCACTGCTATGTAGGGGGACCGATATAACATAACAGTTCAGTACTCTTTTCTTTGTTTCTAACGAAATTTTCTGGTTTCCTAATATTTTGCTTAGCTTTTGGAAGGCATCTTTCACTATCACAATTGCCTTCGGATTTTCGTCTTCTGTAAAGATGCTTACCTCTCTTCTTACAATTGATCTTTAGTACTCTCTTTTCACTTTCCTTTATTAAATTCTGTCGAAGTTCTTATCGTTTCCTTTCTGAGTCTGCTATCAACACTGTCTCGCCTGCATATCTAATGTTGTTAAAATTGTGGCCGCCAATAATGGATCCTGGTAGGAATTCTAATTCTCTCAGAATAACTTCACTGTAAAGGCTGAATTAGTTCGGTGCGAAGACGCATCCTTGTCATATAACCTTATCGCGATTGATTTTGCATATACTAATTGTTCGTGTTGATGTTTCGATACATCGTTTATTTGCCTTCCAGCATTCCGATATACCTATGTCCAAACAGGCAGATCATACTTTTAAGTATGCTCTGTCAAATACCTACTTGGCACAGGGCTCGTCCCTGGGCTGGTGGTATCACGGCTAGGACTATCTTGGACTGGCTCGGCCTGGACCAGCTAGGACAAGCCAAGACCAGCTATGACTTGCTTAGACCAGCTCTGACCAGCTTGGACAAGCTATGACCAGCTAAGACCAGCTTGGACAAGCGGCCCGAGTGAAAACATTCGTTCCCCACGTTAAAAACTGACCTTGTGTCACAACCTGACTCAGTGGGGGGGGGGGTCAAGTAAATATCTACCTATGTCCAAACAGTAAAAACAAACTCAGTTCTACAAAAGCAAAAGTAGATCTTAGAGTCACTATCTCCTGAAATAATATGGGCGGTCTATGTTCCAAATTTCCAGAAGCTGAACTGCATCTGCAAGAGGTTCAATCTGACTTCATGTTCCTGTTTGAAAACTGATTTCATGCAATCTATTCCAGTACAGGAATTCACAATCACGGTAAACTCGCCCCTAATCATAAAACCATGCTCTATAAATCGCCATAGACCCGGTGCATTAAATATAATAAATATAGCATTTTAGATCTTTAGAATTAAAAGCATAAATATATAAGATATAATTTAATCATGTTTGACGCCCATTTAAGACAACCTCAATATATTTGAAAAAAAAAACAAATAAAAATGCCAAAATTAACCCATTGTTCGATACATATAACTCCATGTATTTTAGCGTATCTTATATATTGTTCCTAAAAAGGTAGACATGATGACACGTCTCATACACGAAAGCTAGTTTCGACAAACAGAAATTACATACCTACACCAAACCGTTAACCTATATTTTTCACTTTTAATTATATATGTCAAGGCCGGGTTCCCATATGACAGAGACCCCCAAAACATGGACCCTGATTTCATTCATGTGCTTTCGTGTGACCTTAGTTCATAGATTATTACCCACAGAATGATGGAATCGTAATGTTTGACAAAATAGCTGAGAAAATTGATGATATCCTATCCCTCAGCAAGAATTCATATTTGTGGTGATTTCAATATTCATCCTGAGGAGTGGTTAGTCCATTCAAATATATTTACTACTGTTTCAATAGTAAATGTTATTGCTTCGATAAATCAAATTTATAGCTGATCTCAAAAATGACCTACAATCTGCTGTTAATTGGGTCAAGGAACGGCTTCTTAATTTTAACGCCTCAAAAAAAAAAATCTCTATTAATCGTCTGAGAGAACCCTTTTTACCTTCCATCAGCGTGGCTAATGCTAAACTCCAGGAAATTGACGCGTTGTGCTTTTTCTGTTGACATGATGTCGAAAGATTATATTGAATCAATTGCTAGATCTGCTGTTAGGAGAGTTGGTTCTGTGTCGTGTTAGACAATTTTTCTTGCCAGAATCTCTCTTGCATATTTATAAGTGTACCATTCGTTTATGCTTTGAATATTGCTGCCACATCTAGTCTGGTGCTCTTGCTATATATTTAGAATTCCTTGATAAAATCCAAATAGGAATCTGCAATGTTATTGGTCCTGAACTGGCATCTCGGCTTCAGTCAGTTTCCCACCGCCGGGATATAGCTTCCCTGTGCATTTTCTATAAATACTTTCATGATAATTGTTCTGATTAATTTTCCGCTATGGTAACTAGACTTTATGAATTTAAGCGCAGTATTAGGTTGGTGGCAAAATCTCCTTGATTTACAGTTGAATTGGCTTGTAACCATTCTAGGCTAAAAGTTTTTGTTAACAATTTCTTCTTTTGCACTTCTTACTTGTAAAACTCTCTTCCGGCTTCAGGTTTGCCAGTTAACTTTGATCTTCAAAAATGTAAATACAATGTCAATTGTTATCTTCTGTTTTCTTGATTCCTCTTCTTTTATTGTTCTCGCTCTTTAATAATGTTTCTCTTTTTTTATTCTTTCACACCCAGTGGAATAGTAACTGTATTGCCTTACTTGAGTGAAATGATTAAAAAAAAGGTATGTAAACATTGTCATGTCCTCTCCATCGCTTACGAGCTGATCCAGGTCGTGGATAAGATTACTCATATTTCTGACATAGCATAGCACCACACAAACTTCCGAAGGTACAGCAGCTCGGAAAACTCACTCTAATCGTTCTGATAAGAAAAGAACTCCGGGATTTGTTGGTGAGGGCCTCAGACACGACACAGAGGCCTACATCAAATGCCTTGAGGAGGTAGTGCTCACCTGGGTCAACAGGGTGGCTGATAGAATAACCCATATCTGGCAACAGGACTATTCACAATGCCACGCAAGCAGGAGAACCCTGTCATAGCTGTCAGACATTTTCTGCGACCACATCACCCCTTACATCTGGCCATCTAACTCTGCAGACTGCATTATTATGTGTGGGGGCGCAGTTGAGCGAGAGACCAACAAAACTCCTTGGGACACCAAAGATGAACTGAAAACAAGGATTATGGGAGTATTCACCAATTTAAACAAAGAAACCACCCAGAAGAGTTGCATGAGAGTCCGAAGTCTTCTGGAGGCAGTGGGGGAAGCTAATGGCGATTTTATTGAATAAATTTACTCTTTAGTATTTCAATATATTTTTGTGTAATTTTGGCAAATATATCTGTTAGAATGAGATATCAGTGTTATTTTCATTTTTGCGTAATTTAGATTACAATTTATCCTTCGCTGATATATATATATATATATATATATATATATATATGTCTAAGAATCTGTGTCTGTCTGTCTCACTCTCTTTCTCTCTCTCTCTTTATATATATATATCGATAAATAGGTAGATAGATATACATGTGTGTGTATATATTTTTGTGTAATTTTGGTAAATATGTCTTTTAGAATGAGATGTCGGTGTTATTTTCATTTTTGCGTAATTTAGATGACAATTTATCCTTCGCACCTTTATATATATATATATATATATATATATATATATATATATATATAAGAATCTGTGTCTGTCTGTCTCTTTCTCTCTGTCTCTTTCTCTCTCTCTCTCTCTCTCTCTCTCTCTCTCTCTCTCGATAGATAGATAGATAGATAGATATACATGTGTGCGTGTATGTATGTGTGTATATATTTTTATAGTGAATAGAAAAATAAACAATAGAATAAAACAGAAAGATAACGATTTATCATCTGACTGAGTTTCGTAGATATGGATCCGCACCGCAGGGCTGAGATAAATCTATTGAATTTGTTAAAAGTGATATCATATCTATTTTAAAATACATTACCTAAAAAACGTTCACTTTTTTACATAAGCTAAATTTTAAATTTATTCTATCTTAAAGAATTTATTACTTCATGTTTTATTTATATACAAAATAAGTATATATTTGAGATTCTAAATAATTCTGTTTTTTTCATAGTTAGGTAATATATATTGCGCATGTGCCAACAAACGGCAGCCATTTGCATAACTAATATCCATGTTAGGGCTTTAAAATGCGTCGTAAAGCTGATTTGATGAATAATGAGAATTATTTAATCATTTCAAAACATTCCAAAGGTAAAACAATGTCGTAATTCGCAAAGGTGATCAGCAAGTTCTACTGAACTGTGAATAAGTTCGTTAAAGATACTGGACAAAACCAATGAAGTCTAATAAATGCAAGTTGCGAACTTTATCTCCTCGGTGTGTATCGTGTGTCGATCTGTGTCAGATAGAAAATATCGATATATATATATCGGGTTCTGAATCATTTGGATAAAACCCAGTGATACCAAGCACTAGACTTTATTTAAAGACAATCATGGAAATCGAATGAAATGGGCAACAGAATAAATGCGGGCCAATTTTAAAACTGTTCTTTTCACCGGCAAATGCTGTGCTACTTTTAATGGACCAGACGGATGGGACAAAGAATAAGTGGCTTCTAGCGGACACCGCCTTCAATCCTTGAGATGTCAATAAAGCGGAGGGTGTGATGTTTTGGGTGGGTTGATAGATGGTCAATTGGTAGGTTCATGGCAAGCCCCGCAATTAGGGTGACTATACTTTTTGACAGTTGGTCAAAATGTGGTCGCCCTAATTGCGGGACCTCATTGAAGACACAATGTACAATCAGGACAAACATTTTTTTTTGTAAAAATCATTTCACCTGTTCATCAAAAAATCCAGTATATGCTATTAAATGTAAAGGATCCAATGAAGAACCAAACTCACTCTCAGATACAGAATGACAATTCATCGCCAACAAATACGAGACCCCACCACATGACAGATACCACTCCTGCGGGCATTTAGACTTACGTGCAACAAAGTCCACCGAATTCCAGTTCTTCTCCTTTTATCTTTGTCAAGATAATACGTCATACCAAACACGAATAAATAAATAAAATATATTTATTCCAAAATATAAACCACGTCTGAATAAAGTCTAACAAGTCACATTTACCAAGGACAGTCCACCCCCCACCCCACACGCAAGTAACTTGTCCATTTAACTCGCGTAATCATTATTATTATTATTATTATTATTATTATTAAGGTAATAAACTGCTACCCCCCGCCCAAATTCTTATGCATCTGGCTACTTACTGAACCATAACATTTTTATATATACATAATAAATTCTAGGTTATTTGTCCATGATGATGATTGTCATCATCATCATCATCATCATCATCATCATCATCATCATCATTACTGTTATCGTTTTCATGTTATCCTCCATATAGTAGTAAACGCTAAAACCATTTTACGCACACACAAATTTAATTCTTGTACATTCAACTTTTGGGGATTGCCAGTATGGTTCATCTAAATAGAATTCCTGACACTTGAACTGCTTAACACTTTGTTGTCATGAACTACTTAACACGTTGTTGTCATTAGCCATGACACTCCCAATTTTTGACATCAAAATTTTGTGATCATCAATTTTTGGCGGAAAATTACTAAGTTGGAACATGTGATCCTAATCAACCAACCAGACTGCATTTTAAACAGATAGCAACATAAGCCTCTTTTTTTTTTTGCATAAAATATATGATGGCATAGTCACACGTCTCCATCTCAATTTAACTTTTGAAAATAATAGAACTGTGAATACCCATATTTGAGTAGATGTTCTGTTTATTTATTAAACAGTATATTTATTTATTATCATCTTCCGGCCTGAATATTCGAAAAATCTTACGAGAAAATGATCTCTAATGACTTGTATGCCCTGTTTTTTAAATAACAAATATTTTATTATTTTTATTACAAATTATTGCTTTCAAATGCCAAAAACGTACAATAAATTAAGCTAAAAATTCACAGAGAGATACATAAACATACTAACGCATAGACATATATACAAACACAGATTCGAGATTTGACACAGATGTTATTTAAAAAAAATATCTGGCTAGAGATTTAAAAAAATTATATATTTTAATTAGCGTATAGGAATAATTTTAGCATGTAAATTATACCAATAGTATATTTTGTCAAATAGTGTAATGAGTCCGACAAACATTGATGACTAGTAGCCACTGATGGAGCGGCTTGGGGATAGTAGTGGGGGCACAGTCCTATGGGTAAGTGAAACTCGGATGAGTTCCACCACGGAATATGTGATTGAGTGGCGCTATATCGATTCTAATTCGCTACCTCTTCGCCACCGAGACCCGTTGGTACAGTTGGTATGACGTTTGCCTGATAATGTAACTCTCCGGGTTTCAATTCTCGGTAGTGGATGCGCACTGCTGATGAATCCCAAATATAGGACAAAACGGATCTTTAGTGCTTTCTGCATTCTCTTGAGGTTTCTTCTAGACTCGATGAATTATATATATATATATATATATATATATAAAAAAGGTGTATTTAAGCAGCAATAAGTTTTTAGGCATATTTGGTTGGATTAATATCGACAAATTCTGTCTATAATTTTTTAAAAAATTTGATAAAAATTGCCTGGACAGGACTTGTCGATATTATTAAACCACATATACATACACTCGCGCGCGCGCACACACACACATATATATATATAGTTTGTTTTGTTTTATGTCATATCAACCTCAATGGGTCATTTAATGCGGACAACATTTTTTTTCCCTGGTAATATTTTTGTTTTGTTAAAAATCTATTTCTGTTAATATTTTTTCTCAAAAACGTATAGCCGGTAATACTATTTTTCAAAAACGTATAGCTGGCAACGTTATTTTTTTAAAAACATTGTCAGAGGCCTTGCTGTCGGACGTAGTTTATCGTCATACCCAGGACGCTATCTATCTATCTATCTATCTATCTATCTATCTATCTATATATATATATATATATATATATATGAAAGAATTAATGGCTTTATGTTTTAATCGGAGATATTTTTATTACTTCATGCATTATTTTAGTAGATATTCGTATTTGAATAGACAGTCCGTTTTTTTAAACACTTTATTATGTCTCTTTATTCATTGTTTTCGGCTGCAAAGACCTCCTCTCCTTTTTTTGCCATGCGTGATACATGCTTAGGCGATCATGCATCTTTCGATACATGACTGACGAAGCAGATTTTTTTATACCATTTCTTTCTGCGGTAGACCAGTTGCCATCCATCCAAAGCTATAGAACCTGATCTGTCCTGCTTCTTCAAGAAATGATAAAATGCGACAATATTATTTCTTCCCTCTTGATTCTGGTTTAAATGTTTAAAGACCCTGTAAGTGAAACACATTAATCATAATAATCATAGCAATTAACAGATTTTTCTCGCTAATTAATTGTACTGGAATCTCGTCAGGCATCATTAGTAAACTTTTGCCTTAGGCAGAATGAGACCAAAAGAATGTTTGTCTGATAAACCAGAAATATCTAACCCCCAAAATAAGGAAAGTCCTTGTTTGTGCCTCGGAATAGAAAAGTTGAAATTATATTTGGATGAAAAGAAGCGGGTTATTTGTTTGGTAAGAAAGAAATAGAAGAATGATCTTTGAGGAAAAAATCATTCATCAGCAAAACGATGCGAGGGGAATAAAAAAATTATTGGATGGTCTTACAAATTTTGAATGCAGACTTTCTTAACTATTTTTTGTTGTTATTTTGTTTGCATATTATTTACTTTGCAGATACAGTTAACCACGGAACAAATTAGAGAAAGGTATACCTGAGAGAAATCAGTTGAAACCGTGGAGTAAGACCAAGAAGTATTAAATATTTTCATTTCCTTTCAAATGCTCCTTCGTCCGTGAATGCTGTTCGGTTTTGTAGTAATTCCAGAGACCCATAGAATTGGTAATTAAAATTCCATTCACGTCAATTTCAGACGATTATCAGAGACAATTCTTTTTGTATTTTCTTTCTTTTTTCTTTGCGTCCTTATGAAGTGATTTTAAAAGCCGGGTCGATGATGAGGTCGACTATTTGCCGACAGCACAAAACGTCCAGATATGACAAGAAACATCTTCCTGGATTTTGATGTCAGGCGTGTAGGGGAAGAGAAAGAGAAGACGAAGAAGAAAAAGACAAACCAATGTGGCAATGTTAGAGAGACACGTTAGAAGTTAAATCTATATTAAGAGTTACCAACAACTTCCAACCTTTCAGTGCTTCTTTTCGTAAGGTCTCTGCTGTAACACCTTTGATGTACTTGCAGAGGTTGGAAAGAAAGAAAGAAAGAAAGAGTAGAGAAAACTGGAGTTAGAGAGAATGAGAGAGAAGGGAAAAAGAAAAAAGAGAGAGAGAGAGAGAGAGAGAGAGAGAGAGAGAGAGAGAGAGAGAGAGATGAGTCGAAGGATGAGATAAGCCGATGTTAATCCAACCAGATTACCAAACGTTCGCTTAATAACTTACACGCTGGATATATAGTGATCTGTTGTGAACAAAAGCAACAATGAAGATGCATTATTGTACTATGCTACTAACTCTTAATGATGCAAGCAACCAACTGCTTGTTAGCAGTTTGGAAGCGCAAAATTTAGGACAATCATATATTAATCCGAAAATGATAATCCATTCAAATGATCTACATTTGGATTAGAAGTGTTGGTTACATTTTCAATACAATTATATCTGACTTGAAAATCTTCACCATATAGGTAGGTGAAACATTTCACGTACTTCCATACATTTCTTAGAACAGTATCTTCAACTTTGTTGTTTTTCAACCGATGTGTTTGTCAACCTTCTTCGGGTATTTTTTTTTTAAATTGCTGGATTTTTGTTTTTATTTCTTAAATATGAAAATCACAATTTAACATTGAAAATAGCTAATAAGTCTCATACACATGAACGAGATTTCATGTTAGCGTGAAACAAAACATAAAAACAACAAAGATGAAGATAGCAGTCTGAAAAAAATTATGTTTACTTTTAATCAAATTTTTACTATTTATTTGATTTTTACTATTTATTAAATGACTAAAACAATCATATATTTTAGACAAAACTTTGCACAAAACACAAATAGCACATTATTATATTAAATTTCACGCGGTACAAGAGAGCCACTCAATGTAGAGAAATATAAATAGAATAGTAAAGCTGAATGAGGTGTGTGATATGGATGGAAGAAAAGGTAAGAAATGAATATTATGAGGATAAGGAAGAAATATTGTGATTGACCCTCGACCTGAATCGGAGATCAATATTGAAATGTTCAGGGGAGCACCTGCGCAGGATCCTGTTCCACAAAGTGGCAGTTTTTGCGAAAAAGTTGAGTGGAAATTTCTTCTTAAATTTGGAACACGGAGGAAATAGAGGTCAGTGAAATGCCAGGGAGCCTTTTGGGGGACTATATTTAGTCGTCCCCCCACAAGGGCGTCATGTGGCACAAGGCCTTTTTAACGTGGGCATTTTGGGGGACGCCCACATATCACTTCATTGGCGTTGATTCATTTTTAGAATTTTGGAACATTTTTTGGTAATTAAAAATATTGGCTATTTTAATCCGTGGATACGAAGAACATCTATGTAATAAAAATAATCGTTTAATAATTGAGCATAAGCGGATAGCATGAAGCTTATTGGTAAACTGACTCAGTAGGTATGTTAATAATGAACATTAACTACTCATACATTTAAGTTAAACAATACACTTGTACAGTCCGGGAAAAGTTCCGTGCCATCGCTTTCTCTCTCTCTCTCTCTCTCTCTCTCTCTTACTCTATCTCTATGACATACACACACACATACACACACACACATATATATATAGAGAGAAAAATATAAAAGTGAACATTGAAGTCAACACTCAGAGGCGACAGGCTGATTCATGCTAGACGCAATCGTCAGACAGCTTGACGATTGCGTCCAGCATGAAACAGACAGTAGCCGTAGGACAACTAATCGACAGTCGAGACAATAGTGTCTGTGCGTGAAGTCTCCCATTTGTTAATTATTACTTGCTCTGTTTACTACATTGAGCCCTCGGGATTTATATCCTCCCTGGAATTATCCATACGGATTACCAATTAACTTTATCTTATATATATATATATATATATATATATATATAATGACAATTCGTTAAACGAATATGACTTTCTCTAACAGATCCAATGGATATAAAAAAAAAACAGTTTAGGATTACTACTTACACCCGTGAACAACGCATAGTTTTGTATTACTAAGTACACCTCTGAAGATCGAAAGTACTTGGGAAATGGAAAATAAAAACGATTTTCATAGTTATAGCGTATTTCTCCCATCAATTGCAATACACGGAAGGTTATCCGTGAGTATGAAGGGATTTTATTTAAAAATAAGGAACATAATGTCTCTAATTTAAAATTTTATTTAAACATGAGCAGATATAATGTCTCTAATTTATTTAATCAGGCAAATATCTATCTATCTATCTATCTATCTATCTATATATATATATATATATATATATATATATTGCGTATGTAATTTATTTAATCAGACAAATATATATATATATATATATATATATATATATTGCGTCTAACATGAAACAGCCTGTCGCCTCTGAGTGTTGATGTCAATGTTCACTTTTATATATATAAATGCAATGTAACAGTGAAAATCACTTTTAAGATTGATGAAAAGTTATCAGCCTGACCAGGAAGAGAGTTTAAAATCAATTCTGATATTTCAGCATTCAATCAGATTTTTGAAAATCATTCGAACCAAAAAACCAAAATATTTATATATATATATATATATATATATATATATATATATATATATATACATGTGTGTGTGTGTGTGTTATATTCAGCATCCTGATGCTATATTTTCGTAGATGGGACACTCCAGCAGTCGCTCCGTCCACTCTTCCGGTGATACCAGCAATTGAATATTTAGTTAAAAATAATTTATGCACGTTTTCATTGGCTCAGGGTTGATTTTTCTTCTGTGTGTGTATTCATGGCTGTGTGCATATATAATTTAAAATATGCTACATTTATGGACAAAGAGTGCTCAGTATCATGGATAGAGTGTTTGTTGTTATTGATAGTGTGGATATAGGAATCAGCCAAGTTTCTTGATTGCTGAAAGTGACAGTCACCATGCAATGTTGATTCCTTTCTTCTATGGTTATAATTTATTACATTGGAATCATAATCACAATCCAATTCATCAGACCTACAAATCACAATCAATTCATCAGACCCACAAATTCAAAAAAATTCCTTCTTTTTGAATTTGTAGGTCTGATGAATTGGATCATGATTACGATTCCAATCTAATAAATTATAACCATGGAATATTAGTGTTTGAGCGTTTTTTATTATATTCTTATTCTGTCCTGGACATTAAGTTTTACCTGGATTCTATCTTCTTGGGAATTTATTTATATAGATATATATATTTATATATTTTTATATATATAGATATATGTATACTGACCACTAATATTATCAATATAATATATATATATATATATATATATATATATATATATATATATATATATATAGAGAGAGAGAGAGAGAGAGAGAGAGAGAGAACAAAGTTAAATATAAAAGACTAATCATGATCTCAATCAAAATGGTGTACAGTATAGAAGACAATTTTAATTTGTGAGTTATTAACCGCATTTCAATTTCTTTTGGTTTTCAGCCAACACAGATGAATGAGAAGTGGCAAGCAAACAACAAATTTTAATTCCCAGAAAATGAAGGCATAAAAAAAACATGTGTTAGAAATCAATATCTGATCAATTAACAAGAATATAAAGTTAAAATTTTATTGATATTTCAATATTTATTCACATCTCCATTAGAAAAATGTAACTGGCAAAGCCACAGGGACTAAAGAACTACATTGAAATAAAAACAAGAAAATAAATAAGATTGAAAGAATTGTCTTCAGAAGTTCTTACGTGAAGATCATTATTTTATTTATTTGTATGAATGACCATTACATGTTTTTTTTTTTTTTTTTTTTTTTACCTCAGATAGAATTGCTTTATCTGTCTCTGGTCTCTGGAGTTGGGTCCAGTTTATATTTTCTAACCAAGAAATACATATACAGGGTGAGAGAAGAAAAAAGACAGATCAAAGCAAGAATGTAGTATGACTGCTATGCCTGGGCTGGTGCTGCCCAATTCATGCTGACCAGCTTCAACAGTGTTCAAAAGCAATTATATTGCCTTGTGGGTAATGAATTATTTTTCACCCTCCAACCCTTTTCATATCCCATAGGCAAGGAAAAAGTTCTACACAAACAACTTCTTCTCCAGATTTGTCATTTTGTGGAACAGAACCCTGAGTGGATGTTTCACCAATCACTTAATCTCTTCAAGTCTAATGTCAACTGTTATCTATCCTACTTATCCTCATAATCTGCACTTCTTACTCCATCCATTTATATTCTTACAAAACTCTTATTCAATAAATCTAACTTGGGTAGCTCTTGTGCCTTGTATTGGGTCAACAGTAGTATAAATAAGAATTAATCTCCATAGACTTATAATAAGAGAAAATTCATTTGATCAAAAATTATTTTTCATCTCTTTTTCAACACATAAACTGGAGTGTGTCTAAAATAGACACAGTAGGACAATGCATGATTCTATTCACCCCCACTTGTAGAAATGGACTAAACTAGTTCATGTATAACAATAGGTAAAGAAGTAGTGTAGCTGTGATAAAATATGAGGCAGAGTGTATCTAACAGTTTTTGACAGATAAATGATTGTTTGGACCCAAAAGAAGGTGAACCCTAGATTCAAGCTGACAACTGTTCTATTTTTTTTTTATCAAGCAACTGTAACAGCATTATATTAGCAAATGGGAATTCCAGACAGACATAAACAATGTGTAAAACTTGTGCATCCACATGTGATGCAAGAATGTGGCTGTTAATGACTGACATGGATGGTAACACCTCAATAAAGGGGAACATTGAACCAAGTCCTATGTTTGTACTAGAAGATTTCGTCACACAAAAACCTTATCACAGTATGTGTTACTGTCTAAAGATCAGACACAAATTGAATATCATAAGATGGTCAAAGATTTTGAAAAATGTGAGATCAGGGAATAAAATAGCAGAAAAAAGAAGGTAGAAAGTAAGAAGAGAGAGAAAAATGTGAAAGCATACGAGGAAATAGAGAAAAAGAGAAGAAGACAGAAAGAAAGCAAGAAGAGAGAGAGAGAAAATATGAAAGAAGAGGAAGAAATAGAGAAAAAGAGAAGGGGAGAGAAAGAAAGCAAGAAGAGAGAGAGAGAGAGAAAATATGAAAGAAGAGAAAGAAAAAGAGAAAAATAGAAGGAGAGAGAAAGAAAGCAAGAAGAGAGAGAGAAAAAATCTGAAAGAAGAGGAAGAAAGAGAAATGTATAAACAAATAATGAAATAGAAGAAAAGGGATGGAAAGTAAGAAGAGTGAGGGAGAAATGTAAAAAGTGAGAAGGAAATAGAGGAAAGGAGAGAGAGAGAGAGAGAGTAAGAGAGAAAGAAAGCAAGAAGAGAGAGAGAGATTGAAAAAACAGGGAATTGTAATGTTAATGGTAATATTAACCATTTCCCTACCAGGCAACATTTGGCAATCACAAACAAGTCCAGTAGTTGTTATTGCTCTTTCCTCTACTGATGGGGATTTCCTTCCTAACCTTTTATTTGAAGTAGTGTGAAATATCTACATATTGACTATGTCATTATTTTCTCTTTGAGTTACATGTGCTATCCATTTTAGTTGTTGCCGTTGTTGGTAGTCCTCGAGTGATGTGTTTTCTTTTTTTTTGCTATAGTTCTTTGTGATTCTGTAAGTGCCAGTCCACAAGGTTCAAAGAAGGATGATCGTTGCCAAGACCATCAGGCTTCATTTGCTCAAAGTTATTTTTAACCATTGATTTTAAAAGACAGTTATATACAGCTGACAGTTTAAATATTTCTGTACAGGTTTGGTGCTATGCATGGCATCCATATAAAAGTCTGATGAGGCTATTTAAGAACTTTGAGTTGGTTTTGGTTTTGTAGCAAAACTACCTCAGGTGCAACCTATTCTATGTTGAATTTCTTTTTCTCCTCTACTAAATTTGTTATAACTGATTCATATACAGAGGTATTCGAAGTGTTTAGTATTTACTAATTTCTCATTTTGAATTTTCATGATGGATTCAGGGTAGGTGTCATCACTGCTTTCATTCTAATTTCAGATCATAGTTTCCATTTTGGAAAGGTTTATCTTGAGTCCTTCGAAGACTTGGTAGAGGATTTTGATTTTTCTGTTCAATATCATTCTTATCCCAACTATGAATACTTATGTCATCAGCATCAGTATATTGGCCTCGGGAGGTAAAGCAGGATCATTGTCTTCTATTGATATTGAGTCTAGGAAGTGATTAAATAGACTGGAGATCTCATTTCCTCCTTTTTGTACTCCTGATAAGGTTTGAAATGTTTTCGTATTGTGACCCACAATGAATTAGAGGAAAAGAGAATAAGATAGAAAGTAGGAGAAGGTGGGTGAAGTGTCAAGCAGAAGAGGAAATAGAGGAAAGTGTGTGTGTGTAAGAGAGAGAGAGAGAGAGAGAGAGAGAGAGAGAGAATGAGAGGGGGGGGGAAACCCAAAAGTAAAAGCTGTTGATAATTAAGAGTAGATGACTAAATAATCTCCTTTGAAGAGACAAATTGGAAGATCAATGCATCTGTATATCCAGATTGATTGTACTGATTAGCAGCTTGTAAATACTTTAGATTCCCAATGCAAGATGAACAATGATTCGACATTGTGCTAACTCTTTATACTCTGTGTGAGTGTGCATGTGAATGTGTGCGGGTGTGTGTGTGTAAGTGTGAGTGTGTGTGTGTATTTTAAAGAGTTTGCAATCTGAAATATCAATCCTTATCCCTCTATTTATACATCTTAAAATACATATTGCCAAATTGGGTACAAGGCATTAGTAACATCTCTCTATCTATATATCTCATTCATTTCATATCTATCTATCTATCTATCTATCTATCTATCTATCTATCTATCTCATTCTCTTCGTATCTATCTATCTATCTCATTCTCTTCATATCTCTGTATCTAGCTATCTATCTCATTCTGTTTGTATCTATCTATCTATCTATCTTTTTTTAATTTTAATTATTTCACTTCAATGAAGATGATAAAAGTAACTAGGATGCAATGGGTTCTTAAGAGTGAAAGAAAAAGAGATGACAATAAAAGAACAGGATTCAAGGACATGGAAAATGACGATTGACATTGCTTCTATCTATTTTAGTCTGTTTATATCTATCTTTGTTTATATCTATCTATCTATCTATCTATCTATCTAAGTTTGCTCATATGTATATCTTAGTCTATTTATATCTCTCTTAGTCTGTTCCTATCTATCTATCCTATCTACGTATCTTAGTCCCTTCATATCTATCTATCTATCTATCTATCTATCTATCTATCTATCTATCTATCTATCTAAGCCTGATCATATCTATCTATCTATCTATCTATCTATCTATCTATCTATCTATCTATCTATCTATCTATCTTAGTCCCTTCATATCTATCTATCTATCTATCTATCTATCTATCTATCTATCTATCCATGTCATCTATCTATCTATCTATCTATCTAAGCCTGATCTTATTCATCTATCTATCTATCTATCTATCTATCTATCTATCAATCTATCTATCTGAGAATTTTTTAGAAGAGTATCATATCTATCTATCTGAGAACTATCTATCCATGTCAGAAAAAGCTATGTCTTACACTTTATTTCAATGTGAGAATTTTTAGTAGCATCTATGAGTTATTCCCAAAAGACAAACAGCATCTTTTTGACAAACAGTTTTGTAATGAAGTTTGGAAACAAAAGCATCTATTTTTATATTTAAATAATCTTTTAAGTTTTCAAAATGCTTACCAAATACATTTACGACTTATGGAAAAACTGCTTAGAAATTTTTGGGAATATATTTCATTTGAACAGAATTATTGCACAATTAAAAGACCTATAGCATAATACACTATAATACATATACATACATACACACACACACACACACACACACACACACACACACACACACACACACACACACATATATGTATATATATATATATATATATATATATATATATATATATATATATATATATATATATATATATATATATATATATATATATATATATATATATATATATATATATATATATATATATATATATATATATATATACATATATACATATATATGTATGTATGTATGTATGAAATGAAATATATTCCCAAAAATTTCTAAGCAGTTTTTCCATTTCAGATGTCATAAATGTATATATATATATATATATATATATATATATATATATATATATATATATATATATACATATATATATATATATATATATATATATGTATGTATGTATGTATTATAGTGTATTATGGTTATAGCTCTTTTAATTGTGCAATAATTCTGTTCAAATAAATATATTCCCAAAAATTTCTAAGCAGTTTTTCCACTTCAGATGTCGTAAATGTATTTAGTAAGCATTTTGAAAACTTAAAAATTTATTTAAATATAGAAATAGATGCTTTTGTTTCCAAACTTCATTACAAAACTGTTTGTCTTGTTTTACCCTGACGATCCGTTTAGGTAAAACCTTGGTAGGTTTCCCTTGCTCTTTGGGTTTATATTAAGTTTACTCTACTTGGTGTATTGAGCGCTTTACAAAGTTACTTTTACTCGTTTTGGAGTTTTTTTTTCTTTGGACTCTGAGCCTGAACTCTGGACGATTGTTTTCACCTCAATTTCATGTTCTTAGTTCTTTCTTTTTTTTTTATTCCTCATTTTTTCTTGAATATTTGTTTGTTCTACTACAAGTTGAAATACCCAAGGTTTTTCCAAGTGAGTACCACTATATATATATATATATATATATATATATATATTATAGTAAAAAGAAAGAACAGTGAGATATATAATCTGGTGTTCTTATTGAGATTTTTATTTTTACAAAACAGTGCTCAATGTAAATTTACATAGCAGAAATATTATAGATTAACTGATTTAAAATATGGTTTTTCGCTGCACAGGAATTACCATGTTCAAAGTTTTAGCTTCAGTTTTTGAAACATGGTAATTCCTGTGTAACGAAGAAACTATATTTTAAATCAGTTAATTTATATATATATATATATATATATATATATATATATATATATATATATATATATATATATATATATATATATATATATATATATATATATATATATATATATATATATATATATATAATTTAAAATCAAATCCACCTGAACAATGGAAATCTAGGTAGGAAACTTCAGCTGGGGTAAAATTGATATTTAAAAGTTAAGTAATCTTTATTTTATTATATATATATATATATATATATATATATATATATATATATATATATATATTTGGGTGTGTGTGTGGGTGTTTTTGTTGAGAGGGAGAAAGATGAGTGGGATAGTGCTTTCAACAGTATTGAATATTAATGGTAACATTCAAAAGAAAGGCATGAACTCTAAAAATTTTATCTTTTGAAATATCATTGACAAATGGAATTTACATTAGAGTAAAAGAAGTGTAAGTTTTGAGAGAGAATGAGGGAGAGATAATGGAGAAATGATAAGAGAGAGAGAGAGAGAGAGAGAGGGGGTGGGGAAGAATGATGGAAAGATAGAGAAAAAAGGGAGAAAATTGTAGAAGTATAATTTGGTAGATATTTAGTTAAATAAGAGACGAGATAAGATTAAAAAAATGAGAAAATGACTTATATAAGGAAGAGGGAGAGAGAGAGAGTTGAGAGGTACATATGAAGAAAGTGAGTGAGAGACCGAGAGAGTCATGATGATGAAGATTATTATTTTGAGAGAGAGAGAGAGAGGACTAAAAATAGTTTAAAGAAATAAAATTAATGGAAAAGAAGTAATAATCATTCTGTTTAGTTGTAAAAGAAATAAAACAGAATTGGGTAATGGGTAGATTGACAGTGATGGAAATAGATAGTAGCTATTAATAGATAAATAAGGGTAAAAGAGAGAGAGAGAGAGAGAGAGAGCAAATATATAGAGATTGACCTGACTTTTAAAAAGAGAGAGAGAGGAAGGTTGTTAACTGGATCAAGTAATACATTAGTTTAAAATATGTGGTCTGTTAAAGGTTGGTTGATTTGCAAGTGACATTAATCCTTTCAAAAGTAAGTTTAGTTTTTAGCTGTGGTCTATCTCTTTGCTGATTGGTTATTTCTATTTAACTCTTGCTTGAACTTTAAACCAGCAGCCATTTTGTTTATCCAATCAAAACCCATCTTTTCATCAGCTGCTTTCTATCTTATTCACATTAACAGCTTACTCGTTTTCGATTTTTCGTTCGAGAAACTTCTTCAAAATATATAAAAAATAAGCTGCTCCACTAAAAATAACTGAAGAGGAATCAAATGATATAACAAATTTAAAAGAAAAAAATCACTTAAAAACTACAGAGAACATTCAAAAGCCTTACTTTCGTGGTTTGTTTTCAAATCAATCCAACATGTCATATATCTTTCCTGAACAAGAAAGTGTAGTAATGCGTGTGATGGACACATTGAAGAATATGTCACCCTACAAGGAAAAGGTTGGTCAGATACCACTTATTGATGATGTGTCAAAATTTAATATTTCAGGAGGAGAACAAAATTTCCCAATTCTTCCAAAGAATTCTATTTTCTCATTGCAGGAGAACACACTGCAAAATTCTCCATTCTGGGTAAGTTAATTTTTTTTTTAATCTTTTTCTTTCTTTTAATTAGGTCAGATTAGTTCAAGGAGAAGGCCGATATCCATGACAAGATTTATCTTTATGGCTTATCCAGATTTAATAAGGAAGTGACAAGTAAACAGATATCTAGGTACACAAAAGTACATACATATATAAGTATGTACTTGTCACAAATTAATTCTTTATTTATATATGCCCTTTGCTTGTTTAGGTTTGATACTTGGATTCAAAGCAAAAAATATTACTTAAAACAAAGTCAATGGTTTTATCCATTTTTCCTGCTCAAGGGAAACCATCCATGAATCTGATTTAGATATTCATACATTTTATATATTCTATTTAGATCTTCATGCTTACCTGATCATTACAATCTTAACTTTATCAAGTCTAGAGTCAACCATTATCTATCTTACATAACCTTATAATCTGCTCTTACTTCCTCCTCTTATGTCCAGACAACAGCCTCATTCAGTAAACCTCTAGCTTGAGTGACTCTTGGGCCTTGTATTGGGTCAACATTTCATAAAAGAAAGTATTATATAATATCAAAATTGAATTTATAGCATTAAAATTAGAAGCTAAAACAAATATAAAAACCATAATATAATTTGTTCCCATTGAAATTAGATTTTATTTTTCTGGAAAAAAAGTTTTAAACTCCTTAAAACTTTTAGAACTTCCTCATTTTGAACTGTAAATTTTTACAATATATATTTTTTCTTTTTCTCATATTCTTTCACATTCAGTAAACTTTTGCATCTCATTGGCTTTATTGCCTTGCTTGGAGAGAAATGACACACACACACACACACACACACACACACACACATATATATATATACCAGATGTAGCACTAAAATTGTCCAAATTATGTAACAGCAAAATTGTCCAATTGTTAGATTAAGCTTTGAATTGTTGTATCTTAGAAATGATCAAAGATATCTTATTGGAATTCTCTGAGGTTTTTATAAGACTATTGGCCTCTAGTTGAAATGATGATCCCTCTTGCTGTTGTGTCCTCCTGATCCAGATTTCCTCTCTACTATTCCCTCTTTTTAAAACTTATTAACTGTTCTCTTGATGGCTCTTGAATGGACTTTGAAGTTGGAAGCCAGAGTACGAATGTTGGTACAATTAATGAAGGCCTGAATGATCTTTTTCCACTCACCATTGTTAAGTTGGGAAGACAAATGATTTTAACCTGTTCTCTTTTTAGCTGAATAACTCAAAGGGTTTTTCAGTGATTCTTACGACAAATGGTGACAAGATGGCTAAATGTCTTATCTGAAAACCTGGAAAAAGAAACTCAATTAGTTTAGTATTTTTTTAGATATTAAACATTTTGTAGGATGGACAGTTATCCCATGATCTTACATGATTTAGATAATTTTGCTGTTACACTTAGTATATATATATATATATATATATATATATATATATATATATATATACCTAAGTATAGGATTGGTGTATATGGAATAAATTCCAATAACCAACAAATACTATTCTTAAAAGAGTGCTCAATACAGAGTAGAGCAAATATAATTATTTATTCTAAAATTATAACATAAAAATGTTATAAAATCACTACAAAAATAGCCATTTTGTTTCAACACTTCTGGTGTCTTTAAAGTGATAGTGTTGAATGTACATTCAACACCATCACTTGAGAAGGCACCAGAAGTGTAGTGATTTATATGTTATAATTTTCAAATAAATGATTATATATATATATATATATATATATATAAGTTTTAAATAATGTATATTTTTAGAGCAAATTTTTAATTTAAGCAGGTTTTATTGGAAACACAAAAAATTTATTTTAACAATTATTTAAAGATTTTCTCTTGTTTCATCCAAGATAATAAATGGGTGTTTGGTTTCAGTTTATGTAAAAATTGTTCATGTGTTTGTCCTTTCATTTCTATCATCATTGGTTCTTTTCAAGAACAGGAATTATGTGTTATAATTTTGAAATTCAAGAAGACTTTGATGTTTCTCTTTTTTTCATCGTGGTGATGGGAGTTTGGAATATTAAAAATTTAAATTATATTTTAACTGTGGTGTAACAATGAAATTTTTAAAACAAAATTTTTAGACAAATATTTTGAGGTTTAGGTTTTGATTGTTTTGTTAGGGTGAACTACTTGTGTATGAAGGAATGACATGAGTATGAAAGATATTTGTCAGTATGTTTTAACTTGTTCAAGCTATTGCACGGATATTGATTACTGTAGATGTTATTACAGACTCAACGTTTCAGTCAAGTATCCTTTAGCCATCATCAGGGAACCATTATTTTAATTTGTTCAAACAATTGTTCCGATTGAATGATTTGTCTTCTATGCTTTCTTATCATCTTTTTCCAGGTTATTTAGAACCAGAAAATATTTTTAAATTGTAAGAATTTTGTTTTTGAAGTTAATTACTTTACTGGTACAAGTGATACTAATTAACCCCATACCTGGTGGAGAAAAGGTGGATTCATACCTTTCCCAAGGCTATTTGCATGTAAATGAATATAACAAGCCTGACTGGAATTGGAAGTTGGCTTTCTAATTTCCAATTCTGAGCCATTATACATTACACCACCTGCACATCCAAGCTTACAGAACCTGGTATTATCATGCATTCATCCATCTAGGTACTGACCAGGCTTGATGTTGCTTAACTTTGGTGATTGTATGAGAACTGGTGTTTCAACATGATATGGCCATAAGCTGAGACAGCCAAGGTAAATTAAGAGTCATATCTAGATACTTGAAATCCACATTAATTGGAAACTCTCTGAGTGGATTGGGTTATCCAATTTGATGATATTTCTAACTGGGTCCCACCTGCAAATTGATGTATTGCTTTTATCAAAACCTGTCACTGTTTTGCACATATGTGGATGCTTTCTCACTCTGATAATAATAATAATAATAATAATAATAATAATTATTATTATTATTATTATTATTATTGCCTATTAGATTTTTCTGATTAGCATGAAAAAAATCATCAGTGTGCCATTTTACTGTTATTTCAGGATTTTACTTAAAATTTATTCTGGATATTTCTTGCACTTATTGATTCTCATATTTTTTTCTTTTTCTTTTTTTTTTTAAGCATTTCACCCCAAGCAAGGCGGGAAGCCACTAGCACACAAGTGGTTACATAGAGTTGGAGCGAGAGCAAAGCAGAGTGATAGAGAAAAGGATGAAGAGAAGGATAGGGGATAGATCAGGGCATCTGGAGACGTTGATTGACATTACATTTGAATAGTTGGAGATTATAGCTATCAGGGAAACAGGAAGAGGGGAGGGAGTTCCACAGGTGAGAGGTGTGAGATATGAAGCTATTGGAGTAGAAAAGACAGCTACATTTAACAGTTTATCAATATAATAAATTATTTCATCTTGGGTCAGATATCTTTTATAGCCAGTGTTCCTTCAGGATATTGGTGACATGACTCTCCACAACTTCCTATCCTTTTTTAGCTCTAAGCAATATTTGCCCCATCCATATTCCCCCCCAGTTCCTGTTCTGCCACCCAATTACATAAGATCATTAGGTAGGTTGATCATAGTTCTCCACAAATTCCTATCCTTTGTAGCTCTAAATAATATTTGTCCCATCACCATGCTTCCATATTCCTGTTCTGCTATTCAATTACACAACATCATTATGTAGATTAATCATGGCTCTCCACAACTTTCTATTCTTTGTAGCTCTAAGCAATATTTGTCCCATCACCATGCCTCCATGTCCCTGTTCTTCCATCCACTTACACAACCTCATTAGGTAAGTTACTCACTGTCTCCTTCTCTACGGCTTGCCTTCAGTATATCCCGTAAGTGTTAAATTCTCCAAGCCCTCTTTTCTCATTATGATAATGGTAATATTAGCCATTTCCTTATGTGTCTCAGAAATTCCTACAGTCTCTTTCTGATTCTAAGCAAAAGTATTTTTGTTCCATCTTCCTTAAAACATCCTCATTGCTCACATAGTCTATCCTTGGTATTCTCAGCATCCTTCTGTAGCAGCAGAACCTTGCACCTCCTCTTTATATCAGTTAATTGTCCAGCATTCACTGCCATACAGGAGGCCTGATATTATCTAACATGATGAGGGTGCTGAACTGTTATGTCATAATCTAAGCCTTAGGCTCTATCTATGAGGGACACTTTGAATAGTAATACCTCCTTTTTATTTCTACAGAAACTACAACAGATCCAGGGAACCCAATAACACCTTTGGATTGAACAAGTTTTCAGCTACAAAACAATTTTTCCACATATCAATTACTCTACATTTTTAAAACTCTTTATTTCATGAGTTGACAAGTGTGCAAGGCCATCTTGAACATGGTTTATCACATACATTGTTGTTACTAGTGCTGAAATGCAATATATATACTACTTAACTGTGTTCACATCCACTGTTTGGTCTTCATAACTGTTCAACAAATGATAATAGGTGCAGTTATTAAATTTATTGGTACACATCTGCTTCGTGCACACTTTCATGTCAGAGGCCATATTTTGAAATGTCTTTCTATAACCAAAAAAAAATTATGGATTATTAGTTGGAAGGAGCAATATCTATAGTCCTGCCATCAACATTTGCTGTCAGATGTTGTGAGTCAACAGAATAAAATAGAAGACATTACTTTCAGATAGATCTTTGTATGAATGTTATATATTTAAACTTTCCAAGGAGAATTCTTTCCCTTTGAATTTTAGACAGTTATGTACGTTTGGAGCTGCATGATGACAGGAAATGATTTAACATCACAGAAAAAGGAAATCTACAAACAAAGTTTAAATTCTAGTTGAGTCTAATTGTATGTTTACCTAATTCCTTTGGAAAAAAGCATGAACTTACATTTCCTTGTATTTCTCAGATATCTTTAACAAAAAAGATTTGAAATGGTAGCCTGATCATTAGCAAGTGATGTAATGGAATAAAATGTCACCCCCCCCACCATGAGTGACTACAGTAGTAACTACCTATAAATATCTGTAAGTCAATGGACTATGGAGTCTAGCTAGGATCTGTTACTCAGATCTTAGGTGTTGTCGAACTCTCTGCTTTCGGGCAGAGAGGAACTTGGATGAGGCTAGGCCGAAGGGCAGAGTCTCGCCCGGGGAGGTAGACAGACCTGAACCCGTTTATGTGGGATTACAGGGAATTTTTGGCTGAGCCTATGAGCTTGGATTGCCCCACATTAAATTCGGCCTCAGACTCAGACTTATGCGAGAACTACTGACCTTCCAATAGTAGCACTCACTACTGGATTGACTTGTGACGACCTTGTGCATAACTGCTACCTTTATTCTTATTGTACTGGATTTTTACAATAAACCTTTACTTATTTTATCCACCATGTTTGTCAAGTATATATTCCTATTAGCACGGAATATAACGATAAGAAAAAAACAGTGGAAGTGGCAAAACAACAAATGAAGATATGTTAGATCCAAAGTAAAGAAGTAACTGGAGCAGTGATGACATTTTGGTTATTGATTCGGTTGGGCTCTTGAAGCTATGATAGATTTTGAGGTCATCAGCGGCAAAATTCCACTTTATTTTAATTTCTCTGGGATATAAAGTGGTGAGTTGATTTGAGAATTGGTGTTACCGTTTGTTGATGAATTACCCAGGTCATAGTTACCGTTATATTACTCATGTCAGATATTATTATCATATATTGCATTACTCATGTGGGTCCCCCAAAGATGTTATTAGTTGTATGCCTCACTGGCTGTTAGACAAAAGAATGGATGGGGGAGCAGTTGAGCAAATCACTTTCCCATAAATAACCTTCTGCCTGGATAGTACTAACAAAATTTAGTTATATGCAATATCAAAATTGATACACTATGCAAGTCAATGCTTTCACAATAAACTTGTTATTAACCACTATCTATGAGTATCTATGTGGATGATACAACAGTTTATAGGTGCACCTCCAAAAATTTGGAAGACTAGAACTCATCTCTCCTCTGAACTTGCCCAGGTGACTTAAAAGGGAAAGGGTTAGCTTGTAAAATTCAATACAGCCAAAATCAAACAAGTAACATTCCACCACCACTGAGCAGACCCTGAACTTTCATCTATCCTGATGGGTGGGTCTTCTTGCAGGGAGGCTCCTTTGCTTTGAATATCTGTTGGAATTCAGATTCTCCACAGACTTCATATATCTAATCTATTGCTAAATGTGCTGAAAAATAATTGGTTCATTGTACCACACTGCAACAGGAAACCTGGGATTCTATAGAAACACACTCGCAATGGATTCTGGTTCAGTACACACTGACATGACCTCCCTTGAGTGTAAAAGCCTTCTCCTGTATCAACAAACTCAACTTTTTATATGTTCTTGCCAAGCCAGAGAATATACATACTGAGAACACTGCCAGCCTCGATCTGAGTCAATGACGCATGCGCCTCGTCATTCCAGCGCTGATATTCAGAAGATTTGTTTCGCTAACAATTCGCTCGTCCTATACGCACATTTAAGCTATGTTACCTTAGCCTTCTTGGACCTCTAAAGTAATTCTCCAGTACACACACACCAATAAATATCTGACTTCCCCTGCTTACAAGAGCCAGATCAGACCAAAAATGAAACATTACTGCCATATCTGCCATGGGCTGGATTTGCCCAATCCTCACTTACCTGTCTTGTGGCCTTGTGGGTGATGAATTATTTTCCACCCTACAACTTCTTTCCCACAGACAAAACATTGCAAGCCTCTCGCTATTGCTACTTCCATGGCATGTGTTCTTCTGACAAGCTACATCCTTTAGTCCCACCACCCCTGACCTTTACAAATGAGACCCGCCATGCCATGTGTGAATCAACCCTATTCCTTTCATATAAGTTCCACTCCAATAGCTTCTTCCCAAGAAGGATAGAAAGGGGAGGATGTTTTCCAAAACACTACAATCTTGATCTCTTTAAGTTTAGGGTGAACCATTATCTTTATGACATAAACCCAAGAACTTCACTTTTTTCTTAGCCTTATACAACACTGCACAGTAATCCTCTAACTTGTATTCAGTAAACATAAATATAGAAAAAAAATCAATGGTGTCAAAATTTTCAGCACATACCTATATAAGCAATACTAGCAGTATAACCCGTCTTTGACCGGGTCTTTCATTACTGGGAATTTTTGCCGTTCAGTTGGAGCAGTTTATGTTGAAAGTAAGCCCACCCGAAAATCAATATTAGTAACAACATTTGGGTGCAACTGATGCACATCCCCAAATGGGGGGTTAACAATTTGAATGGGGGGGGGAGGCGGAAAAGGGAACTGTATAATAATAAATAATATTATTGTAATAATTTAAACTATTTATTTTTATTAAAGTTTTTATGAAAGATATATATCCAAGAACAGATAGTAAATAGTAAAACGTTGCTGAGAGTTATAATGGAGAGGAAGTAGTGGAGAGCCATTGTCGCCAACAATGTGAACTCAAAACCGGCACTGAAGAATTATCTATCAAACAAAAAAATTTCATCTAAATTGGATGAAAACTGTGGAAATGCATAAACAACATCCGATCACACACACATACATACATACACAAATTTTGAGAATTATGGATATAGATTGATAATAACTTGTTTTGGGAATGTCAGGTTTTATTATTCAAACTAAATGAAACATAATTTTTATTTACAAATAAATTCAAAATTATAGACCATAGAAATATTAACACAATATCTCAGAGAGAGAAAAATCAATTACTATTTTATTATGTTACATGCAAATATGAGCTCCTTGATATTCTATAATCTTCATCAATCTTTCAATCATTGATTTTGTTAACATTTCTACTCTTTTCATTTTAACATTACCTTTCAGCAATTTTTATTGCTTTTCAGTTGCTTGAATATTATTTTCCACTCTTGTCAGTCAGTTATGTGCCATATAAGATACACACTTAGGCGATCATGTATCTTTCAATAAATGACTAATGAGGCAGATTTTTCCTGCAGTAGGTTGCCAATTCTTTCTGCAGTAGACCATCCAAGGTTATAGAACCCAGTCTGTCCTGTTATTTACCCGTAGCTGGGGAGGAGAAGATGAGGATTCATACCTTTCCCAAGGGTATTAGCACATAAGTGAATGTAATGGATTCGACTGGAATTTAAACTTGGCTCTCCAATTTCTCAATCTGAGCTGCTATCCATTACTCCACCGTACCTCCCTCTTGTAGAAATCTCTTTTAATGCTGAAACCGTAAATGCTCTATTAAATTAATATTTGGTGAGGCTGTTAATTTGATATTTTTCAAATATTTTTTGCAAGGTGGGCAACAGTCAGGAACCTATAATTTCATGGCCTACAATGCTAGCCGAAAACATTACTCCACCTTCTCCCAGTTATTTTCTCAATTGTGTTGATTTCCAAGAAGGACTCAACGTCTAGGTGCTACATCTAGTTCATACAATGTAGCTCTACATTCATCATTAAAAATTATTGTTGAGAAATATGTTTTCACGTACTTCAGTCAACTTTCATAGTTTTGCTTGTGATATTTACATAAAGGTAGTTTTGTTCCTTTCATGTCTTTAGGCAATATACTCAATGTTCTGCATCTTTTTGTTTACATTTACAAACTCAATTTCTTCAAATATTTTTTTTAGTGACTGATCTATTTTCTTGCCTCTTATTCTGTTTTTAAAAATGTTCTCAAATCTCTTTTTGGAACATTCTTATAGGCAATTAAACTAAATATATTGTGAGAACTTTGACTTGCATCATGAAATACGACATAGTGTAGTGGTCAGTCGTATTAGGATTTGAAATTGATATGTATGATATAAAATGGAATCTTAAGCGCATACACGCACACTAGGTTTGCTGCTAGGAAAGATGATTCGTTGTACCATGCTAGACAATTTTCTCGCCAAAATCTATTTGACACATTTATAAGTTTACCATTCATCCATGTATTGAACATTGCTGCCACATCTGCTTTGGTTCTTGTGCTATATATTTAGAGATTGTTGATAAAATCCAAAGAAGAATCTGCAATGTTATCGGTCCTGACCTAGCATCTTGGTTTCAGTCACTTCCCCACTACTGTAACATAGCTTCCCTGTGTCTTTTCTATAAATACGTTCAGAGTAATCTTGCCAGGATCTGTCTTAGACATTTAAAAGTCGACCATATGTCAATGTATTGAATATTGCTGTGTCATTTGCTCTGGTTCTTCTGCTATGTATTTAGAGATTGTTGATAAAATCCCAAGAAGAATCTGCAATGTTATCGATCCTGACCTCAATCACTTTCCTACCACCATAATGTAGCTTCTCTGTGCCTTTTCTATAAATACTTTCTTGGTAATTTGTCTGATGATACTTTGTATTTACGAATTTGAATGCAGTACTAGTTTGTCAGATAGGGCTCATCATTTTACAGTTGACATGGCTTGATGTAACCATAGGTTCTATGCTAACAGTTTATTCATTTGAACCTCTCGCTTCTTTCAGCCTCTTGCTTTCCAGTCTTTTGATCTTCAAAAATTTAAAAACAATGCCAGTCGTTATCTTCTGTCTTTTTAATTTCTTTATTGTTCTTGCTCCTTAATAATGTTTGTTTTTTTTCTCATATTCGCTAACCCCCTTATATCTTAGTGGCTTTATTTCCTTGCTTGGGGTGAAATGATTAAAAAAAAACAGAAACACTTATTGAAAGTTTTTTTCTTGAAACATTTTAAAGCCTTTCACATGCAGAAACCTTTATCGTTTTGTAATCAATAATATATAAAATATTCAACTACGTGCTATTCATCTGGTGATCTTAAAAGTTTTGGCATAATTTAACAAATGAAGCCACTAAAAATTGCTGTGTCAAAAGTACAGTTTTTCTTTTGACTCCACCATTATTTTGCTATTTGCATTGTTTTAAAAAGTTATTTTTAGAATGTTTGTAGTGTGACTGGCAAATAGGATTTTCACTATTTGAATATGTTGGTTATAGGATAAATAGAGCATAGTCTAAAGAGTCAGACGACAGGAAATTGACTGAATCACGTATCATAAAACAATACTATACCACTGTAGAGTCATGTTAAGAGGAATGACAATTGTAGATGTCTGTTTATGGCTGCATAAATAACACGGCCACACAATTTATATTAAACGTAAAATATCACAAAGCATGAACTACAAGAAGGAACAAAATGGTTTTAAAAACATAACATTGTATTTATTGGTGAGTTGATGTACATGCATAGAAGTTAAAGATCTGATGGAGTTATGTCTCTTAGACTGGGAATATTTTTATCGGAGCTGACAAAAGTTGGATTAATTATTAAACTGTAGTTTTAGAAGAATAAAGTTCTTGTTGCATGTTTGGAAATGTTCTGTATGTTTGAAATTTAGGTTGAAAAAGTTTGTACGTATGTGCATGTGTGAATATGCTTTTAACATCTGATTGACCATGTTCGAGACGAGGATGCTGAAGATCGCATCTTCACAGGCATTTGGAAGAGTAAAAGAGAATGAGCAAACTCGTGTTTGTTATTTATAGATAATGTAATCACATGACAGGATCACAGTACCTTGGCGGGAAACTGGACTTGGTCACGCACTGGAAAAATATATTGTGTGTGGGTGGATTGGAACGCCCACTTGTGTGTTTATTGACCAATTAACGAGCGAGTTTGGGGGAGACTTAAAGCCTCTGGGATCTGTTTCTCCCAAAAGTGCATAAAATTGACTAGATGAAAATAGAGCGATTACAAAATTGTCGCATTGCTGCGATTTGTAAATTGTCTATAATAACGTAGTGGTGATTAATTAACCAACGAATGCTTGGCGTTGTATGTGATTTGTATTTGTGTATGTGTGTGCGATATAGCTCGGCACACCACAATTTGAATAAAACCAAACATATAAAACAGGATTTATACATTTTCTTTTCAAGAATTGAAACAAAATGTATCAAAAGCTATTTATTTCATTCATTTGCTTATTAACAAAATAATTTCATATTTACAAGATTATAAAAATATGTGAACCAACTACAGTGAAATTAAGAAATAAATATGAAAACAATTTTTTTATCCATAAATTTATAAAAATATGTGTAAACACAAGAACAAGGAAATTTAAATAAACAACGACAAGAAATTGTAATTATAAGAAAAATAAACATTTTCTGGTCATTATACATTTTCTTCTCATATTCTTTCTTTCTTTTATCTCAGACTAGCAGTAGAGCCTGGCGTTGCCTGGGGATGTAACAGTAAGAGATAGATCAAGTATCGACCATCATAAAGACTGAAAAATAAAATTGACAAAGATTATTGTTTAAGGTTGACGGACATGCATTAGTTTTTTTGTTTTTTTACGAATTGGTCAAACCCAAACTCAAACAAAAACATTGTTTTCAATCGTTATGAGTCTACCGATTGAATAGAATTTTATTATAAACAATTGTCTTGTAAATGGAATTTTTAAAGCATTCTGAATGTAAAAATAAAGAAAAAAGCATGCAAGACAAGAAGAAACACTACCAGCCAAAAAAAAAGGTGAAGTTTTGTTGAAACCGGTTGAAAAATGTAGGAAATCTGATCCCATATATAAATGAACAACACACACACACACACACACACACACACACACACACACACACACACACACACACACCTGGGTTTTATGCTTTTTTATAACTCGATATGAGTTGTCCCCTTTCATTCTCGCGATGTCTCTTAATCGTGTTTTCAAATTGATTTCGTGCAAAACAATTGTGTTTTTTCCAATTCTTGGCGCTGTCAGAACCACCGCAAGGTAATTTTACGTAGTCCTGTGAAGTTTTGTTGAAATCGGTTGAAAAATGTAGGAAATTCGATCCAATATATAAACGAACACACACACACACACACACACAACCTGGGTTAAGTATGATTATGTGTTTTAATTTTCCAAGTCGGAGGTCTCTCTAGATATTGTTAGACATAGAGCATAAAATGGGCCATTATTTATTACTGAAATTATTTTACAGTAAGACACTTTTATAAAATCATGAATAAAAATATCTGTTTCCATATCTGTTTTATGTTTTCAATTGGTAAATAATAGATATTGCATTGTAGTTTATTTACATATTTTTATAATCTTGTAAATATAAAATTATTATTGCAAATGAACAATCAATAGTGTTTACTATCTTTGTTGTCAGTTCTTGAGAGAAAAAAAATCCAGGTTCATATATTTGTGGTTTATTAAAATTCTAAAAATAGAAAAATAAAAAATTGTCGATGCAGTAAGCAGTGTCAGAAGAAAAACCTTCTTTGACACAGTTTTTGCAGGTATTTAGTAACCCTCATTTCATTTTCATTGCAAACATTTTCTTGAATTTCACTGGTTGTTAATGTTAAGCTTCGAGAAATTTCCATAACAAAACAATCAAATTTTGTGCTAAAGTAGGCTCAGCCGACGTAAAAAAAATCTTTCTCAAATATATCCCTAATTTAAATGTTTCAAGAAATCCTATAGGCTAAAATATTAAAAAAAAATACATTTGCCCACGGATTTCTCAGAAAAATTCGCCACAGCTACCAAGCCCCCTTGAGCCGATTTGGTTGTTAAAAAAGTAAAACTATAAATAGAAAGCCAAAGGGCGAACGAATCTTCGTCACAATTGAGATTCACACACGCGTAAGATACACACGGGAATTATGTGTCAAAAAGCCACCAAAGAAACAAACTTCCTTTATGAGAGATTACAAAAATTACACAACAAACTTTTTCACTCAATATCTTTTTTTTGTCTATTCAACCTTTTTAATCAAACTTTTTCGACATTGAACATTTCCAAAACTAAAACAGCAAAGAGCCTTTTCTCTTTTTGCACACATCATTACAAAGAAATTGTAAATTGTGTATATAAAATTTAATTTGTTGTTTCAAATATAATTTTTATCGTGATTGAATATCGTTACCATTTGGCCATTTCTTATAATTTATGTTTGTGGATATTGCATATTTTATTTGTAGCACAATATTCACGCAGCCCTTCTAAATCCACTACACAGGTACATATGTTAATCTTTGTTCAGTTTTTTTTTTTTGTATCCCTTCAGTTTATACTGTAGCTAAGGAAACTAAATAATGTTTAAACTGGATTGTTCTGTAAATATTCATAAAGACTTCTTTAATCATTAAAACTTTTTAAAAACCTTGCAACATCGCAGCAACAAATAATTGGCTGTGCAAAGTCAAAAAGATGTAAGGGAGGAAACTCTTTAACGACTTTTGCTCTTGCGATTTGAAACGGACTTGTTCCGGAAATCGTGATCGGATAGAAATATTTAGTGTGGAACAAGGAAAAAGAGAGTAAAATGGTGGTAGGAGGATCCAACTGGAACGGGCCTACTTTTTTGACTGAACATTTGATAATATAGAAATCCTTGCTTTTACCTCAGCTTTGGTATCATTTCATCTATATCAGTTGTGAAATCGGTTACCCTGAAATTTGAGTGAGAGCAATAAATAAATTAGAAAATGGCTTAAAAATAAAATCCATGTACAATTACGAGGAAACTTAATTTTACAAATTTTGATAATTTTTCCTTTAAAAATAAAATAAAAAAACTATTGAATTGATTAGTTTAATTATTCCTATCTTTCACTTTTATTTACTTGGAGGTATAAATTTGGTTAGAGAGCTTTGTCTGTTAAGAAACAAATTGCAAACGAATGCGAACTTCGTCATCATACGACATATATCTAAGTTAGATAATCTAACTAAACAACTTATTAGGATTCTAATGAAAAAGATCGCAGAAGACCGGAAATATAAAAGTTTTTTTTTCACTGGAGAGAGAGAGAGAGAGAGAGAGAGAGAGAGAGAGAGAGAGAGAGAGAGCATAACCTCTCTTATCCCGAGAAGAGAGGTTACGCAACACACACACACACACACACACACACACACACACACACATACACCACCACCACCACCACCACCAACAACAACAACAAAAAACAACAGCAAAAACAAACTCGAAACTCCGTAGTGAAACTTGAACGAAATTTATATTTATTGACAAGGCATTTACAAACAGAATATAACATGTACAAGTAAGAATAAAAGATTGTACAATTATTTCATTTTGTGCGCCTTATTATCATTAAGGCAAGATAACCAGTTCAAAAATTAAAAAATCTTAGGACCATAGAAGCTTGTATAAATAAATTGTTTTTCAACGAAACAATTTCATTTACTTTCAACAATCAACAGTCGAAATATCTTTTGGGAAGGTGCAATAATACAATTGCTTTTAATAAAAAAGATCCAAGCAATACATATTCTTTCAAAAAAAAGGTTCGCTTACTTATTGTTGTGATGAGATAACCCAACTTCCCCATTCACAGTAATGGACGGACTGGTTGCCGATAAAGTACGACCACAGCGGGAGTCGGGAGAAAAGGTCTTCGTTTATTAACACCTATTGAGGTTTGCTTACTCCTGACCCTGTCTCTGTATTTTGACATACCTACATCCGATTATAAAATTATTATTGAAAACCAACACTCGGGTTTACTTTGTTTATTATATCTTGCACGAGATATAACACTTAGTTAAAGATGAAATTGAGAAGGATGGCAAATTCACCAGAGTCAAGAAGAGGAACCACAATAATATCAAGATAAATCTCATTGTATTCTTTTTTGTAAACAAAAATTTTTATTTTCTTTTCTGGTTTCTTTTCTGTTTTTTTTCTTTTTTTCTTTTGCTTCAAGAAGCAGCCATGTTCGTCCACTAGTGACAGTCAAACTTCTTTCTTACTTAGAGAATTTTTCATAAATATCTTGTGACCGTATCAAAATCCTTCTGATTTTTCCAAACAACTTGACCTCCTTATATAGGCCCGAATAGGCTCCAGATTTGAGTCCCAAATCTTAATTTGCGTGGAAGGAAATAACCCGCCTTACTAGAAAAAATCAAAAAGTGTATCGTTTTTTTAAAATTTGAAATATAAATTTAAAAAATTAAAAATCTGTCCGCCTCATACTGGCGGCTTTTGTTCGAAACTTTCTATTTTTAGAAAGTTTAAAATCTTTCACATCAAATTTATTACTTTTTTTTTTACTAATCGTCTGGCTTCCTTTTTATAAACACTTCTAAAAGAAAGTGTAATAAATAATCATATGCTATTATTTCCGTTTATTTTTATCTTCACCTTTTTAAATTAATCATTTATTTAATTTATATTTTTTTAATATAAATTTTTATATTTTCCCCCAAGAGAAAGAGAAGAGCAATAAACAAATTTAGTTTATTGTGTTATTTTTTATTATTTTATATTCATTTTTTTATTATTTTATATTGCTTTCTTATAACATTTTTTTTATAAATAGGGCAAATACATTGTTTAAGACGTCGGAACAGAAAACACGGGGTTTATATTAATCAGAATGCTACCCTAGCGAGTAAGATAAGTACAGAATGATCTATATGTTTCATAGATTACACAAAAAGGCATTTGATAAGATACGAGGAGCTACTTGAAATAGTAGAAAATCTTGAAATGTCATTCAAGTAATCTGTCACATCCATTGTTAAACAAACAACTTGCAAGTAGATAGAGAACAAGTTTAGTGAACATACAAAATTAAAAAGAAGTAGTAGTAAGACAAAAAAATTGTTTTTTTTTCTCGCTGGATTTATTTTTAACCTGTATACAGCGAGAATAATTCCAAAAGGCCTAGATGTCCAAGCAGGGCGCCTTATCGGCGGGCATAGCCTTATGCTATGCAAATGACACGGTTTTGATAGGAGATTCAGAAGGAAAACTAAAATAACATAAGATAGAAGAAGAAGAAGAAGAAGAAGAAGAATGCATGATTGTCAGTAAAATGTTATCGGTCCTGACCTGGCATCTCGGCTTCAGTCACTTTCCCACCACCGTAATGTAGTTTCCCTGTGCCTTTTCTATAAATATTTTCATGGCAATTGTTCTAATGAAGTTTCCTCTTGGTTAAATGTGTTGTTTTATTCCCCCCTACCACCAGACAATGAATTGTACATATGCGGACTAGTTAGGACTTTCATAGAGACAATGGGGTATTATGGTGGATGTAGTAAGAAAGCTAAGTAAGAATGCGTTGTTTAATTTAAGCGCAGTACTAGACTGGCTACTAGGTCTCATTGTTTTACTATTAAAATAGATGTATTGATTTTCTAAGCGAAGCTTAGATGTGGCACATGGCCGAAAGTATGGGGCACCCAGTGAGGATTGAACTCACTATTCAGTTGTAACAAGACCAACTTGCTAACCATTACACCACGCCGAGGTGCCCCTATTAAAATAGATGTAACTAAATTATATTCTCCTAGTTTCTTCTCGCCTGTGGAACTCTCTCCCGGCTTCTTGCTTTCGTGTCGACTATGATCTTCAAATATTTAAATACAACATCAATCGCTCTCTTCTGTCTTTCTGGATCCGGTTCTTTTTTTGTCCTTTCTTCTCATTGGTATTTTCTCATTTTCTTTCACTCTCGCGTCTTAGTGGCATTATTACCTTGCTTAGGGTAAAATGATTAAAAAAGGCGGGAGGGGGCTGTTTAAGTTGCGTATTACGTATCAAGCAGGTGCAGGATTAATTGAACTCTTCGGATAGTGCAGTAACAGACGATGGAAAGAGTGACACAATAATTTGAAGGCGCACAGAAATAGTTGAAAGATAACATTCAGAGTTTGGTCCCAGTATTCAAAGATCAGAAAGTGTACTTGGAAAAAAAGCAGTGCATTGTTATGTAATATTTAATCTCCTATATGGCAGAGAATGTTGGAAAATTTTCTCAAGGAAGAAAAAAGGACTTACTTGAAGCGACAGAGATGTGGTTCTGCCGACGAATACTGAGAAGATCATGATAGTGACGAGAAAGTTTTCAAGCGAATAGGGACCACAACAACAACTGCTACTAACAATCAGAAAGAGACTGCTAAGATTATTGGGAAACGTAATGAGAAAAGAAGGTTTGAAGAATTTAACACACACAGGGCTTACTGAAGGTAAGAGAATCAGTGGAAACAGTGAGTCTCATAAATGTATGGCAGAACAAGAACCTGTAATTATTAGGTTAGGGATCCTCGTTTGACGTCGAGAAAGTGTCGAGTGTTGAATTGGTTGAGAATAGAAATAGAGAGTGTAAAAAAAACGAGATAAAATTTTTTATTCTGTCGGGAACAATTTCGTGTAGAGAACATTTCAAGGAAAATTCTTGAAAGAAAGCCTGAATTCAATGAATGTTCTTAAGAGTCTACGAAGAGTATGTAGAAAAAGCTGAACTTACTCTGTGAATGAAAGAGTGTGTGAGGTATTGTCTATGCCATCTCCGTCTATTGCACGGAGCGCTAATTTTAGCGTCCTATCCCGATCTCGGTCTGAAGTAAAAATGAGCCTCTTCAGATTCACTGCACGCATGTGCCCATTTTTTTTCTATTTACGCATGAACAAGTGTTGAAAAGCAGTTGTTGCTGCTGATAGGGATAAACATGCATGCGTGTCTAGCGAAATGATTTAACAAAGAAGACTGGTAAAAGGTCAAGAGTTACTTAGAGCAACAAAAGGCAGGAAGTAGTGGGAAATCATGATCACTCACGCCCAGAAGAAGAAACAAAAACAGTTTATTTTGTTTTCATGATATTTAATATATATATATATATATATATATATATATTTACATTTGACTGTACATTTCTGTTTTGATTTTTGACTAACAAATTTTAAGAAACTGTTGTGGATTGAAAGTGTAAGGGTTGGGCCGTTTTTAAATTTGGGAAATCAATAAGTAAATCAATGTGTTTAAATAATTAAAAAAATCCATCCAAATTGTATCAGGCACCAAGCCTATATGAACTGATACGTAATTAATTTTAAAGCAGCTTATAGATGCTGCGTGATTAATTTAGGGTGTTCACTTGGTGAGCGTTGTGACTTTACTAATCTAAATATAAAAACAGGGATAACTGTGTTAAGCATCTGCTTATGAACATTGACAAACACGCGTACATACACAGGCACAAAGGTAGTCGCTTAAAATGGATTTGTGCAAACGAGTTAGCATATTTGAGTTGACTGACTACAACCTGTTGCAAAGTCTGGAATGTCTTTGTTTCAGAGAGAGATACAGACACGAAGATTTTCCCATTTACTCAGCCAAATAGCGATTGGTTGAAATTCTCTTTTTATACATCATCGTGTATTTTCTACTGCGTCCTCAATTTTTAAACTTTAGATTTTATTTTGGCACCTTTTTCCTGAAACATATATATATATATATATATATATATATATATATATATATATATATATGTGTAAAAAAGACGCCCTTTCGGGCGGCATTTAAGCTAGCTCCTGCATAGGGCTCTTGGATAGACCTTCATCGCAATAGGTAGTGAGGAGTAGATGCGATAGGCAGCAATAAACTACAGAATAACTCAAAAGTGATAGCTGCATCAAATGTATTGCATCAGTACTTAAACTTACTTTTTAAAACGAGACAATTCAACCATAATTCTTCTGTCGCCACTTAATTTAAAGAGAATTTGATGTACGTAGGTCTTCACTTTCCGTACAAACATTTATTTTTATTTTATGTGTGAGATTTTTTTTTTCATTTTGCAATTAATTTCGATTATTCCCAAATTTATTTCCAAGTTATAAAAATTGTTTTCGCACAAAAAATTTCGTCGCAAAACATCACATAAAAAAAATCGCCCAAAACAATCGCTGTAATGAAAACTTGGGAGTCCAAATTTTCAGTATTGCAGGTTCAGATCCGGTCAAAAATGTTTTTAATTTACTCACGGAGTTGGTCTGATTCCAAAATGGTATGATATGGGCTACGGCTTCTAGGAGTCAAGTTAAAAACGCAGACAATTTTATTTTGAAACACTTTTATTTGAGAACAGTAATTTTTTCACTTAAACATGAGCTATTGAAAGTTAGTGGGCTGTCTCCTTTAATAGTTTTTATTAGTAGACGCCAAGATGGCGGAATCTGAAAACAATCGCAGTAATGAACACTTGGGATGCCAAAATTTCAGGATTTCAGGTCTAGATCTGGTCAGGAATGTTTTTAATTTGCTCGCGGAGTCGCCATGATTCCAAAATGGTATGATATGTTGGGCTACAGTTTCTAGGAGTAAAGTTGAAAAAGTGTGACACAGTGACATTTATATATATATATATATATATATATATATATATATATATATATATATATATATATATATATATATATGTATTGATTGTCTTTTGTGTTGCTTCTGGACATACCTTTGAAATTTTTATAAGCTAGCTATTTTAATTATTATATTTTGAATATTACGACACTTTTCTTCAATCCCTTTTTAATCCCTTCTCTATGCCGAGTGACCCCTGCGAAGTAAAGACAATTGTAACTAAAATGTAATGACATTAAACTTAAAGATGATCATCGTTAATAAGTGAATAATTTGTTAATCCTTGATTTACACGTAAGATTCTTAAATGTCTTGTGACACATATTTATTTCGTTTGTGTCTCTTTTGATAATCGGCTAGAGTAAACAGTTTGGATTAATAAAAGGAAACATTCTCTTTATATTAAGCTTTAAAGTTTCAGTACAGAAAAAGAAATCAGCGCCCAGAATTAAGAATCGATTCGAAAAGATTAGTGTCATCTTCATTTTAAAAAATGGCATCAGAACTTTAGCTGAATTTGAAAATCAGTCCAACGATATAAAACGTGTATTTTACTTAATTTAATTAAAGCAGGATTTAATTAAGGAAGGATTTAATAAATATCATTTAATTAAAAAATATATTTTTGTTCTTTATCGCCATTGTTAGTGTTTTTTTTATCTACAATTTTATGGTTGATTTTTTAATCGAAAGCTGAAAAAATGGGAAAAAATCCGATATAAATATTTATAAACATTATTTCTAGATTTTAAGTAGAATCGAGAATATTTGCATTTACACTGTCACTATAACAATATCGTTGCTTTTTGGAGGTAGTAAGAACGCGTCGATTTTTAAAATCTTCTAAATTTGATCTAATTACTGGATTTGAATAGATTTTTTGTCGATTGTGTGGCTTAAAATGTCATTATCACAACAAAGTTGATGTCATTTCTGTTCTACTTTTTGAGCTTTATTCGTTTCTCCAAGAATTTTTACAGCAGATCATATTTCCAACTCGAATGTGTGGGATTACCCCACTTTGTCAGCTAGGAGACTTCTCTTAACTAAAAAGACAAAACAATAGAGAAGCGGAGATGGGGGCGGGTTGGATATATCTTGTCCCTCTCTTTATAAGTATTTTTAGAGGCGCTTACGAAAAAGACATATCTCTTACTCAAAGTGAAACTTGAAGAGAAACAAGCATTTATTAAGGTGACAAAAAGATTTTTTACAATATACAATTTGTACAAACTCCAATATAGGCGGTGTACAAAATTTCCCTTGTCCACCTTAAACCATCAAGGCGGATTAACTTTTCTTTGCAATACAAATCTATTTTTCTGAGAAAACAACAGTTCATAATTTTTGTTTTGTCCATAAACAATAAAAGAATTTTCGTTTATTTTCTTTCAAAAAAAAAAAATTACATAATTCGAAAAGTTCACAAATTCAAAACGTTAAAGGTTGGGGATGTGAAAAGGTGACCTACCTCGGGCGACGCCGGTTCTTTGGATCCTTTAAACAAAATATTCAGGGTTTCTGAACAGGTGTTCTCAAATAAGAGATAAACTCTCTTCCGTTTAGAAAAGACATTTGAATAAGATTGTGGCGGTTTCGTTGCTTAATTGATTTTCGTACAATTCAATTTTATTAAGAATAATTTTTAAATTAATTTTTACACATTCCAATATTTTCTTAGTTTTTCATACAATTTTAATATTATCTTTTTTATTAAAATAATTTTTATAAAACGCCCGCTAAGTAGCATTGTATAAAACAATATAAAAGAAAATGACTCAAACTCTCTCTTTTCCCTCTTCGACGTCAGGAAACCATATTGACAAGATGTATCTTGTTTCCCTTCAGGGAAACTTACTCCCCAGGAAAACCAACCTTAGTCTCAATGTAACCTCATGACCCCCCCACCCCACACACACCTATTCAGAAAAAACAAAAACAAAAAAAAACAAATATATGACCACAATAACATCTCCAATACGGCTAATCGTATTTCTCTCATTCCAAGAACTGTGTTGTTCTGTATATAAATATATAAAACCCATGTATGTATTGAATTCCTTTGAAAATAGCGAGACATTCAAACAAATGTTGTTATAATTGTTTTCACTTTTTCCATTACAAGTAGTAGACGATTTGAATATGTAGCCGCAACAAATGGAAATTATTTATTTCGAAACCAAGGAAGGATATATATATATATATATATATATATATATATATATATATCCGTTGGTATATAACCCCGGTGGATCCTGAGATATTAAATCTGATCCACAGAGAGAGCTCAATGTATCTATTATAACACAGCATATATTTTATAGTGCAAAAAATCCAAAATTACCTCATGTGGGTATAGTCTATTTCAACTAGCACAACCATGGCAGTCAGTCTATGGTTGAAGACGACTGGCATATGGTTGTGCTAGTCTGAAATAGACTATACCCACATGAGGTATTTGGGGCTTTTTCCCTGTATATATATATATATATAAATTTTTGAGTCAGAAATGGTAGAAATTAAACATAGAATCATTTTTTCTCTGATTTTAAATCAGAAGAATGATTTTTTTGCATCGTAAACCCTAGTGTATAAATTTATTAAAACTCATTTTATCAATGTTCAGTCACTGTACAGCAGGTTTAATGGTATATCAAAGCCAAAATTTTATTTTCTTGTCAGCTTTGGTAATTTTTTTCCAGAAAAATGTATTGCTGGTATTTTTTTTACTATGAAAATCTACTATTGGTAATTTTTTTATAATGTATTTTTATATTTTCATGTTTTGACCCCAGTTTGGGGGTTCATTATTTGCCCATAGCTGGGCCCCTAACAGATGCTGCCATCCTGAGTCAGGGTGGACCTTTAAACAACAGCAATTAACCCTTCTCAAATCCTCCTTGCTGCTGAATGTAGTTTATTGTAGAGCAGGATGAAATGATGAAAAAGCCAAGAGGCGGGGCACTACCTATAGAAAATCTTTTTGGTCCTCCTCACTGTGAAATTAATACCAAATAATTTTGTGTGCAAATTCTTATTCGTCTCCCATAACTGATTTAAAATTTGGCACCCCACTCTGGGTACTCTATCGATTGGTTTGTGTAAAAGACATTTTAGCGAATAACTGCTAGAGTTTAGTAATAGACGAGGTTGCTGTTTGTCACGAGCTTGTAGCGAGAGGAGTTACGACTTGTTGTTGACGAGGATGAACACTTTGAAAGTAAAAATGAATTCATCATTCTCAAAGGAAACGAATTCAACACTTGGAAAATCTTACATATATATTTTTATATTCAAGTACAGGGTTGGTACAGATGGAATAAAATTCCGATAACCAAAGACACTATTCTTAAAAGAATACCTTACAATATGAGTAATCTACATATATATATATATATATATATATATATATATATATATATATATATATATATATATATAAAATAGATGATGTCTGCATGTATGTTTGTCTGTCTGTGTGATACCTTTATACTCGAGATCCATCCAACCGATTTTGATCAAACTTGTCACATGCATTGTACAATGCAAAAGACAAGTTCTTAGCGTAAAAAAATCAACAATTTAAAAAAAAATCAATAATCGATAAAGTCGATCAAAAATCGATAAGGTCAACTTTTTTCTTCCGATTACGTTCAAACTCGGTATGTAGGCTATTTACATTATGAGCTCAACGAAACCTCATTTTTATTTCTACTCCACTTCGTTTAGCGAAAAAACGCGAAAAACGAAAAATCGATTTCAACACAAATTTTAAACTAAAAACTCCCTCAATTTTCAAGCAATTTAATACAAACTTCACTGAATTGTAGCCAACAATAAGTTGATTGTTTAACAGTCATTTAACTTGATAACTGAGTCCACCCATATAGCGAAAACCCGCGTAAATTGCGAAAAATGTCGATTTTTACTGGTTTGTTTCTTATTTTTCGTTGATCTTTCAACCAATTTTTATCAAACTTAACAATTGCTTTATAAATGTATTCTCTTTTACATCCCTGGTAGCACATTGACAAATTGAATTTCAAAAACACCAAAATAATTGTGGTCTGAAGTTGGTCTTCATGTTGCCTGTTTTTATCCTTCATGTCCTTGGCTAACTTCACTTGAATAAATACAGGCTACTTCTATTATATCAATAACTGCATTAATTTAAAATGTCTTTTAATGAAAGTACTTTAAAGTAATTGAAGAAGATAGACTCTGTTACATCTAAACATGATGCTGTTTTTGTTTCATTCTAATTGAACGCTTTTTCTGATCGACCAGTTGGGTATGGCTGCTAGTGAATAATAATATTATGAATGATAAAAGAATGATATTGTAAGTTGGTGTTATTGTTATTATTATTATTTATTGGTTCTTTATTTATATTTATGTATGTATATATGTATGTATAGCATTGGTCAGCATTGGATGGTGCCTTTTGTTTTACACTTATGCATGGTAGCAGGGGCTATTGTGGAGAAAATCAGGTAAGGGAAAGACATATTTCCTTTGTGCTTTCTTAAGTGTGATACTAGCCCAGCCTTATATATATATATATATATATATATATATATATATATATATATATATAATTGTAACCAAATCATCGACGTTAATTATAACCTATTATAACCCTTATTTGCTAGCGATTTAATCTGACATAGATTGTTAAGTTGATATTCTATAGCTGTAATCGTTTATGCAGTAATTTTACATGGACTAATTCGTTATGATTATCTAGGTAAGCATGTATGTATGTTTGTTTCTACATCTGTTTATATATGTGCGTATATACTTGGGTACATATATTTGGGCATGGGTATCTCTGTTGGTTTATATATGTGTATAAATATGTATTTATGTGCGTGTATGCTTTTGAATATGTATATATACATATGTTTGTGTATGTAAAATATTGATAGTAGGTTTGTGTTGTTTTATTAGTGTATTTGTGCTTAAATTTTGGTGAGTCTGATTATTTGTATATAGGTACGTGTATGTCATTGTTTGTATATATTTTTACCAGTATATACATGTGTTTGACATAATTTTCTTTTGCATGTTTTTTATGTTTGTCTGTCTTTATTCTTTTTATTTATTTTTATTTTCCTTTTTTGAATTTTTCCTTCTTTTATTTCCTGTGTGTATATCCGTCCTTATATTTGCGTGCTCGTATATTTGATTATATATACGTGTTTGTGCATTAGTGTTGTGTCCTGTTAAGTGCCAGAAAGAAAGACACAAAAGAAGAAGGTAGGTTGAACAAGTGTATTGAAATAACAGAACATATATACAAATTAAGAGTGTTATTAGTCGTCAGCAGATAGAAGTGTCCGTCAGAAACAGTCAGATTACACTGCGTCCCGACTGCCTCTGCTTAGGAAGTCTCGCAAGTTAGTATTTATGAAGGAGAAAGAGTTCATTCTAATGTAGATAGATCACCATAACAATTAGGATGTGTATGTATTTGACCTGTCATTTGAAAAATCCCTTCCCTATCTACCTCCTTATTTGAATTCAGACTTCAATGTATCAGATATGTGTAGCGATCATAGATACTTCTAACATCAGCATCGAACTTAACTGATAAATTGGCACTTCGCTAAGAACAATAAAATATATTTTTCTCCTAGTTTCATTTCTGAATAATTTTGTAATAATATTAAACTTGATGCTCGGTTAAATTTAGAATTGGACATTTGTAACATCTAATTTTAAATTATAAATTTAACTGTGAAATTAAAACTTTATTTGTTACTAGCAGGCTTCGCCCGCTCGCTATCGCTTCGCAAAGATATATTGAATACTTGATATATTTGAACAAAAATTTTTAATGAACATTTCATTCATAAATTGGCTTGTTATAGTTAAGGAAAGTTTTACAAATAGATGCCGACTTGTTGAAGGCCAAGTAAAATACAATTTTCAAACACTTTTCTGCACAATATTCCTAAACAGAACTATTTTTGACATGAAAATCAAAACAATCCTTGAATAAAAGAACACTAATGAAGGAAAATTAATTAATGAAATATAATTTTTAAAATCAATATGCAAATTAATTAAATTTGGAGAGTGATATTGCCTAGAAGTAGATAATATATAATACAGATATTGAGACTTTAGTGTAGAGTTGACGCTTTTTAACCCCAGATTTCGTTGGATACTTGCGCTCCAATTTCGCATTTATTCATATAGAGTCCATAATATAGGTTTTACTTAATTAGCTATTATGTTACTTTAACTCTTCAAATGTTGAATGTATAACTAATTCTAATTTCTATTTTCCTATCTTAGCTTAAACATGAATTCAACACTTAAATGCAGCGATCAATTTTGAGTTTTTCTGTAGTTTATTGATGCCTATCGCATCTAGTCATCCCTAGCTATTGTGATAATGGCCAAACCAAGAGTCATCCACAGGAGCTAGCTTAAATGCCGCCCGATAGGGTGACTTTTAGGCTGGTTTATAATAAAACGTGCACTGCAATTTTGGATACAAAAGGAAAATAAAAGTTACCCCCCTTGAACCATCAAAGAAACGATAATGGCTAATATAATATATTATTTTTAACCTCGCATAACCTGACAACCCTGAATCTGAGCTCAACGAAAATCGTTCCCTGCGCCTAACTTTTCTAGGGCTTTTGAATGAGCTATAAATCTTTGAAATCGGACTTTGGGAGCGGAGGAGTTGCTTGGATACACATGCGCACAAACACACATACATACAATGTACTTTATATATAAGATATTGATTTGTAATTTAATCTAATCTTTACTTTAATGCACTAATAGATTGTACTTAGGGTATATTGTCATGTAATTACCATATAGTTGTATTCTAATTGGTCATCCTAGGATACGTAACAATGTTTCCCCTACTGAAGGGGTTTGGTTGGTTTTTGAACTCTTAAACCCCTTTATTTTGCAATCAACATCATCATTCGATAAAACACCAGTAGTGTTGAAACAAAATTGCAATTTTTATAGTGATGTTATAACATGCATATGTTATAATTTTGAATAAATATTATTTTTATATTCAATAAATTAAGAAAAGTTCAAGTGACTTATGAATCAAGTATCTGTCTCTGATGAGCCTTTCAATATGAAACTCTTGAGTCGGTCATTCAAATAATTCATTTGAACTTTTAATTTATTGTATATTATATAACTCTAGTAATAATCTATCGAGCGCTTTTTGTCAGTTCTGCTAACTTGAAAAAATTATATAAAATTTTCTTAATTTACAAGTATCTTCTTAGTTGTATTATTATTATTATTATTATTATTCGTATATAAACTAACATAATTGAAGAAGAGATAAAATATACTTGTGTGTACTCGGATAGCTAAAAAAGAAGAAAAATATTATGAGCTTTGCTGTATGTAATGTGCCACGTGGCTGGCTAAAATTAAGAAAACAGTCTATCGGGGGACAAAATTCTGATAGCCCCCCCCCCCTCCAGCTAGCAGAGAGAGTCTACTTGCTTTCGATGCTACATTCCAGATTAAGAGAGAGAGTGAGTGAGTGAGTGTGTGTGTGAGTGTTCATGTCATTTCCGGAACAGTGCCACCTAGCCGGCGTCTTGGCTGACAAGGTGGAGTTAATTTCCATAACGTTTGCAGAAACGTATTTTAATTTTCTTATATTTATTTTTTTTTAGCTCTAATAAATAACTTTTTCTTCGAAGTAGCTGCTCTTCTTTACTCGTTATCCTTTTAACCCACATAAATATCGGTTTATTTAAATGTTTTGCGGGAATCAATAACATCAACCATTTGTTAAGAAGTTAACCAAATGGGGGCGTCCTTATTCGTCTTTCCCATACAAGTTATAATTCATTTCCATGAGTGAGTCTTCATGTTTTGTAGAAAATCAAAATTGCACTCTATGTGAAAACTGTAGTTTGATGTGATAAATACTGACACCAAAAATTAGATTAATATATTTTACCAATTTTTGAGTATTTAGTTTTTTTTAAAGATCACCTGAAAAATGTACAGAAATGCCTAATTTCCACAGATTTTTGTTTACGAACTGACTTAAAAATTTTACTATTTCAAGAATAAATCCAAATAAAGTTAATATCTTTTGTATTACACAGAATTGAAAATATAATCAAACCAGAAGTCTAATTATGAATCACCACAAATAAAATATGAATTTTCTTTACTGTATTCGATAAGAAGAAACTGTATAAAAAATTGAAAACGATTAAAAAAAAGGCTATTCAATGAATAAAATTTGTTAGATAATTTGTTAGATTATAATTAACAAAAACAAAAAAATAAAATTGTATATAACACCATAATATTACTGGGCACGAATTATAAAATGTTTTAAATTTGCATTGTTTATTGAAAATCACTAAAACTACTGTAGTGTACTCTAATTACAATATAGCTAAAAAATTATTGAAGTAAATGAAAGTCTTCTTATTTGATAGCGCAATGAATGTACTTGTGCCATGTATCTTGTCCATACAATTTGTAAAACTTCAGTAAATTATAAATTTTATAAGGCTGTGCTATAAAGCTTTCACTGTTCATTGGAATTAAATTCCAACGCTATGATTTTTAACTTAATCTTTAAACACAAACTCGTTTCATCAAAAAAACATAACGATGTGGAAAAATGTGTTGTTAATATATATTTTCATGCCAGACTTATTGAATTTCAAGCTGAGTGCAATACCACGGTTCCAAAATCGACCTGTCCTGTCATTATGCTGACGGCAAGATGATCAAATTTCAAATCTAAATTGTTTGTCTATTCAAAATATATTCAGTTTAAAAATAAAAATAACTTTAAAAAAGCCGCACATTCTGGTATCTTATTTCAAACTGAGTCAGGTATGCGTGTGTATGTGTTTAGTTTACATTAAATGGCACAATCACATATATTTCACTCACGCACAATACAGGCAAACATGTATACATTACAATTACATATAAGTATGTAATATTACACGTAAACAGTGTGTGATGGAGAGAGAATCAAATCCTCTTTTACTTTTTATAATACAGGTTTCTTTTTTACGGTGGCGCGTAGAATCTAGGGGAGATAACTGCGAAAAACCAAGCCAAACCTTTGGTTCTTTATTGCATTTCTCACCACATACTACGTGTATTTTTCTCTACTAAAATTCTTGTTCCAAATTTACACCTTATTTATACCATGACGAGATATAGCAACGGATTGAGATTATTGATACTCACATGCAGTCCTTTTAAGGAATGTTCGCAAAATTAAACGATCATTTGGATTATAAACGGAGAAATGTTGTACGTTAAAATCTGTTAAAACTGAAGTAAACGTTTTTATTTTAGATGGGAGAACTTGCCCAGTCCTGGGGATTCAAACCCCCGCGGAGTCATCTTCCTCTGTGCAGTAAGAGAGGTAGGGTCGGTGTAATTAATATTGATGCCAGCTGGACAGTGGTCGTGATGTATGGTCAAAAAATATTTGTCCTTGGTCTATATGGATTATTTTCTGTGCATAGCTTAAGTGTGGCACATGGCTAAAAGTATGGGGCACCCAGTGAAGATCGAACTCACTACTCAGTTGTAATTGTTCTAACGAGACACGCTTGCTAACCATTGCACCATTATAGTGGACCATGGGTTTATGTATTGTTAAATTATGAACACGTGTGTAACTCCTGATAAAATATTAAAAGGTCCACTACTAGAATATGGCGGACTCAAGTTGAGTCCAACCAAAGATGTAAAGAAAACAAACAAGACCGATATATTTATACAACAAGTATATGTATTAAACAACAAGATTTACAATGGACATAGACATTAACATTTGTGTTTGTGTGTGAACATGAAGAGTTTGTATTTTAGTGAATGTTTGTATGTACGTGTATGTGTGTATAATGTTCATAGCATCTCCCACAAGTGGGAAGATGCAATCTTCTGCGAGAGCTTACATTGTAGATGTATTCGCTGAAAATGAAGGAAAAAGAGAACGAGGCAAGAAATCGCCCAGTATTTATAGTGTAGGGAGAGTGTCCCCGAGTGAACAATTTGGACAATTAAGGAGGAGTTAATTCCGGCACCATGTTGAGTTGCCCAAATTATTTTCTAAGTGTGGCTTAGATGTGGCACAATCACTCAGTGAGATCAAACTAACTACTCAGATGTAATTGATCTAGTGAGACAGGCTCACTAACCATTACACCACGTCAAAGTGCCCTTGTCCTTGGCCTATATGCATACATATGTGTATGGCGCACCCCACATTAAAACGACCTTGTGTCACATCCTGCTTTAGTCAGGAGGCCAGGTAAATATACTTACTTGTAATTGACAAACTTTTATTTTATTTATCTGACCTTCCCACTAAGGCCAGATATGACACATTGTCGTTTTTTGTGGGAGTATATAAAGTAATGGAAATGATAATATTAGTTGTTTCCTTATAAGGAAACTTTCGGAATTCATTGACTGAGCAGCTACGCCTTTCTTCCCGACTAGGCCATTGAGCCAGGATCAAAGTGCAGTATCAGTTCTTCACATATCTAACGGTAGTGATATGAGGTTGTTCTGAAAATAATATCGGGTTTTAGAATTCACTTTTATTTTGTGATTAATGTATTTAAATCAGTCAAAATAAGAACCATGAACATCTATATGTTTCTATCATCAAGTTATAAGGTTATTTATGTCTTTATGATAAAACTGTAAAGGCTTGGGGTTCCAAGAAATCTTTGAAAGCAGTTTCTGCATCTTTGCAATGGAATATTTTTTGGCTTAAAAAATTGTCGGGATGTTTGAAAAAGTGGTAGTCAGTGCTCTACCAGTGGAATATGGTAGATGTGGCAAATTCTAGTATTGTAAATCATTGAGCCAAGCATTATCATGAAGTCAAATTGAACCTCTTTGATTAACTAGTGCTGGTCACATCCAGTTGCTGGCAATAAACTTCATTAGTGATTCTCTGTTTAGATTCCAGAAAGGTGTAATGGATAACACCAATAGTGAACCACCAGACAATCACCATAACATACTGTTGATACAATTTCTGTTATGGAAAGTGTTTGGGTCATTTGTCATGATCAAGTCATTGAGCTGATCATTTATGATTGGCATAAAGGATCCATTTCTCATCACAAGTCACTTTTTGATTAAAAAAAAAAATGGAAAATTCAAATTTTGCAGATGTAACATTAAACATACTTCAAAAATGCGTTCATGTGGAACCCGTTTATTGAGTTTCTTCACCTTATTAACTTTCTTGAGATTGTCTGATATTGTTGAAATGTTGACACTCATCATCTGAAACATTTCTCTGACACTTTGATATGGGTTTTGTTTCACTAGTGTTTTTAGATGTTGATTGTCAATTGCAGATCCTCTCCCACATTCATCTTGAAGATTTGCATCTCCACAGTGAAACTTCAGAAACTAGCACCATACTGTTCAATCACAAGTCGATCCTCCCCTTCATGAAGTTTGTGAAGCATTATGGCCATGCTTGAACACATGCAAAGAAAGTAAACACATCTCTTCTTTTTTCATGTTCAAGATGACAGGTATATAATATTCTGAAGTTAAAATCTGAAAGAGATTGATATAAAATTAACAAAGAGGATACATTATTAGGAATGAGTAATATATTTTTGTGCAACTATTATAATAATATTTGAGAAAACAAAAGGTTTATTCTAAAATTGGACATTACTTTCCAAATAAACCTAATAATATTAGCTGTTTCCTTATAAGCAAACATTTGATATTCACTGACCCAGCAGTTAGTGCTACTTTTGATTTAAATTTATAAAATCTTTCAATTAAAACAATTTCTCAAGAAAATAGGTTTCTTAAGTTTGCTGTTATCACTCTTTCCAATATTGTTGAGGACATTCTTCCAAACCTTTTATTTGAAATAGTGCTGAACGTCAACATCTTGATTATGTCATTATTTTCTCTTTGAGTTACAAGTGCTATCCATTTTAGTTGTTGCTGCTGTTGAAAGTCATCAAATAATGTAGTTTCTGTTATTTGGTACAGATTGGTAATTCTTTTCCAGTTTTTTCTCTTGCTAACAAAATCACTATAATCATGTATTACAGATATTTACTGTATTTGTTGTGATATAAAACCCCCAAGCATTTTTGTAGGGAATAGTAAGAAAACAATTTTGTGTTGATTTCTGTGTATACCTCAGTTTTTCATACTGGGGTGATATTTTTGAGCCATTTTGGAGAGAAAGTGGGTCTAACGTGTGTCAAATCTGATACTAATTTTAGTCTGCTTCAATGATAAAAGAAATTAGAAAGTTAGGAAGATTATGATTCACCAATCTTTTAAATCAGTATTTGAAATTGTTGCTTTTAACAGGGCTTGCCCATCCACCACAATTATCAGTAGGAATATAACTGCCTCAGTTATCAAACATTTCAGTAAAAGCAATAATAAAACAAGGTACCGATACTTACAGAACTTAAAATGACTACTTGGTTACTTATTTTAGTGCATCATTTTACTTACAATTATTGCCACATGATGAAAAAAATAGTCAGTGCATTATCTAAACTAATTAGCCATAAACAATCAATAGTACCTTTTGTTAGCCATCTGTCACTTATTGACTGTTTTTACATTTTTGTAACCTTTCATTAGTTGAAAATATTTTACTTTGTTTCATTGTAGACAAAAATGGCAGCACATTTTTCTCAAATTAATTATTCAATGTTATCTTTATCATCTTCAGATGAATATTCACCAATATAAAGGAAACATGCATGAGAATCTCAAAAACCATGGTATTTTAAAGAAAAAATGTCAATGGAACTGTTGCAGGATATCATGTTGGACTTGAAGAATATAGACAGACAATACATTGGGGAAAGACAAAAACTTAGGTGAGAGTGTTGTCATAAAGGGAAAAACATGCAAACCCATGCAGTGCTAAAATGTTGGTGTACTAAATTAAATTTAATTAAAATTCATAATAAATAATAATAAATTTGCATTATTTCAATTTTTTGACATTTAAAATAATGCTTTCAATCCTTTTATAAATTTTGAAAATCCCTCATTTAAGTAACCTACTAATCAATTTACTGTTTTTAGATAATAAAATAAGTAGTGAAGTAATTGTAAGTAATGTAGTTAACCAAAATAAGTTGTAATTTGTTGCTATAAAACAATTGCCAAAAAATGAATTAATATAAATTTGAAATTTATTTTGGCACTACCAAGGGAAAATGGTCTGCTTGTAAAAAATAGAAAAAAATTTGTTGGTTAGCATTCATTAGACCTTTCTTTGTCTGTGACATTTGTCAGAACTGAAAAATATTAATTTTTACCATTTTAGAAGTGGGGGTCCTGTTCATAATATGAATACTGTGTCAGATTGATCCCCAATTTTTTAAAGACTTATCTTTAACATGTCTTTATTGACAAATGTTTGATTTGAAACAGGGCCCACATTATTGATAAGTAATTTATTTAAAGAAAATATTAAAAACAAGTAATTGTTTATTTAGGAAAAAACCTTTTAAAGTTAGTTGAGTAGGATACAGCTTGGCATTTTAAATATTTGTTATTTCCCTTTGTTCTTTTTTTTTTAACCATTTCCCCTAAGCAAGGCAATAAAGTCACTAAGGCATAAGGATTTCCTGAGTGTGAAAATATATGAGAAAAAGAAACATTATTAAGGAGTGAAAACAATAAAAGAACAGGAAAGAAGATAAGGATGACTATACATATATCAGGTTGTATATGTAGGTCACTAGAGGATTAAAGGAAATGAGGGAAAAGGAATTTCACTGAGTTCAGTCATTCATTTGCCCCAAACTATATACTTGCTTAGATTTGTTGTGCTTGTTGTTTCATCTCAGATTGCTCGGTCTTATTTAGTCATTAGGCTTTTGATGATTTCATTTATTTTTTGATCTTTTATATTTTTAAGGTAAAAGAAATAACTCACCCACCGCCATCCTCTGAGCTTACTTTTCTATTTAGCATAGATCTGACATTTAATTGGTTAATCAAGACATACCCACAAGTCTATTTTTTATTCTGACCTTATGTCCCCCTGCTTTAACTTTTGGAAAAGAGTTAACACTTTGTTTTAAATTTTCTTAAATATCATTTAATCACCAGTTACTTACCATCGCCTGAAGAAGTACAATCATAGTATTGAAACATGAAATCTTTTGTGTAGTGATTTTAAAATGTTTTTATTACAATCTCTTATCAGAAAAATATAAAAATATATATATATATTGTCATCTACAGACACTTTCATTGTATCACAGCTCATCAGTGTGGCTAGACGTCTGGTTGCCTCTATCTAGGATTGTAACCTAGCTGAACTGGCATGTCAGAGAATCTACCCCTAAGCTGTTGGCGCATGGCAAGGATGAATTTAAGCATATTTATTTTTAGATAAACATGCCAGTGACTGGGAGAACTCCATTCATTTATCAAAGAGTATTGCATTAGTAGCAGTAGTCAATGTTTACAAACTCACACTTGCTCCCCTGAGGGTTCAACTGAAATTTTATATTTATATACTGGGTTTAATTATTATGCTATATTTTAGATATGGTATGTTTAGGCAAGAAATCATCATTTAAACATGTTTTATTAAATAGAATGGATAAGGATTGTCTGTTAAGATGATATCAAACAACTTTGACAGCAGAAGAAACTTGCCAAGAAGCTTAACAGACATTATTTGTCTGTTCTAATTAATAAAACTCTCTCTCTCTCTCACACACACACACACACACACACACACACACACACATACATATACAGAAAGTAATTTGTAAGAAAATTTTCTTCTTAGTATATATTATTGAATATCCTGAATTTATGGAATTATTTCTTTTGAGAAATCTTTTCTTGTTTTCTTTGTGAAGGGGTTCAAGATTATAGATGTATTTCCAAATATTATTCCTCCAGATACTTTGTCTATTTTCAAGATGTAAAGTTATTTTTAACACACACACAACACACACACACACACACACACACACACTAACACAGACACATGTAGAAGCATAGTGAGTAATGAATAGTGGGTCAGATTGATGAATAGGAGAACCAATTTCAAATTCCAGTTGAGTTTGTTACATTTACTTATGTGCAAATACCATGGGGAAAGGCATGAATCCATCTATCCCTTTTGACTCCCCAGCTATATGTAAATAGTAGGACAGACTGGTTCCTATTGCATTGGGTGGCAACCAGTCTAGGAGGAGGACAACTTTGAATTCAAAAACCTCCAACCATAGGCTCATCAACACACAATTGGGCAAGTGTGTTAAGTTAGGCTACAACCCTGAAGACATGATCAATCAGAGAGGAGTGAGAAGGCCCTGGATTTTTTTTTGATGATGTATAAGGGTCAGGCACCTCAGTTCCTAGGAACCAACAGCCAGATAACCTGCATATATGATTTGATTATAGTAGTGAAGGTTTTGTGCAAAATCAACCACATTTTTTGAAGAGCTGAACATAGAGACCTGGGGCACCATGTGCCACAAGGTCCCCAAACAGCCCTCCACAGGTTTTGAATTCAGAGTTGGACCAGTTGCCATCCAAGGCTATAGAACCCAGTCTGTCCTGCTATTTACTCATAGTTGGGGAGAAGATTCATACCTTAGCACATAAGTGAATATAATGGATTTGACTTGAATTTGAACTTGGCTTTCTGATTCCTCAATCTGAGCCACTATCTATTACTCCACCGTGCCTCCTCATATATATGTGTGTGTGTGTGTGTGTGTGTGTGTGTTATGTGAAATATCCTCCACTACTCTAATTATTTCTTATATAATGCCAAATGAAAATCATATAAAATCAATAAAACAAAATGATGAAGCAAGAGAATGTATAAACACAAAAACAAGGCAGATTATATTAGCTAAAGACTTCATAAATAAATGAACTTGCAAGAAATTTAGATAATTTTAATATACAAATTGTTATGTAAACCAGAGAGATAACATCAGAAACAGGCATTTACAAAACAGAATACAAAAAAATATCCTCACTCCAAATAAAACAGTGGAGTAATTGATAGTGGCTTGGATTGAAGAATTGGAGAGCTGTGTTCGAATACCAGTCAAATCTATTACATTCACTTACATACTAATACCCTTGGGAAAGGTATGAAACCTCTTCTTCCTCCCCCAGCTATGGGTAAATAGCAAGACAGACTGGGTTCCATAGTCTTGGATGGTAACTGGTCTACCGCAGAAAAAAATGTTAACCTACTGCGGGAAAAAATCTGCCTCGTCAGTCATGTATCAAAAGATACATGATCGCCTAACCGTGTATCATGCATGGCACATAACTGACTGACTGACAAACATAAAACAGATTTGAAATCAAACAACATAGACAATGTAGTTGTATAATGTCATGTATATATATATATATATATATATAGTATTACACAACAAAATCCAAAATTACCTCATATGGTTGGGAGTAGATCTATTTCAACAGACAAAAACTATGTCAGTCTTATTTAACCTGCTGGTAATTGTTGATTTTGTTGTGTAATATTATTTATTGGTTCTGTTATAATACATACATTGAGGTCTTTTTGTAGATCAGTTTTAATATTTTATATTATGGGGATCCACTTGGATTATATACCAACAGATTTATTACTTGAAAATATATATATATATATATATATATATATATATATACATTGGGGTTAAATACAAAATACAAATCAAATATAGATTGGAATCTGACAGAATGGCAGGATAAAGAACAAATAGGAAACATTTATAAAAATAATATGTTTTGCATATTTTTCTCTATATAGAAAATATATATGTATATAAATATCTCTATATAAAATATCTAATATAAAATTTCAGATATATATATATAAAATATATCTCCAAAAAGACAGTATGAATAATGACAAAAGGAAAACAATATGAAAATAAGCATTCAACAGTTACTCATTTTCTTTTGTTAGGCATTAAATTACATCACTTAGGGTCCTCCATAGTTCACTTTATGAATATTTTAGGGCATTCTCAAATTTTAAAATTTTGAAGACTTAATGATATAAACTTCTACCTCTTTTTGGCAAAGTATTAGAGGCTCTAATCAACTTTGAACTGGCTAAGTACCTTGTGTTTGCTACATTTTGGTGTAGCCCATTTGGTGTTGCTGATTCAGTGTGGCTGATTTGGCATCAGAAAAATAATTGGACTATTTGGCATGGCCGTTTAGGTGACAGACAGTTTTGATGTCACTGTCTCTGCAACCCCACCAAAAAAGGATAAAAGCACTGAAAACACCCAACTTTCAAGAGGACTTTTTATTCATTTAGGGAATTAAGGATCCCATTAAAACACTAATGGAATACAGTCCTGGGTATGATGATAAACTACATCCATGTCCAGGGTAAGATGATAAACTACAACAGCAAAGCCTCTGATCAAGAGGTTTTGAGGAGTGTGGAACCACCTCTTAATTGCTGGTGTTCCCAGGTCCAACCTAACCTGGGGTGGTAGCACGTATTAGGGTCCCAGCTATGGTTAAATAGTTAACCCTGAAACTGAGGTAAAAAGCATTATAAAAGTGTAAAAAATAGGTTTTAGTACCAGAAATACTTTGTAAAAAATTATTACCAGAAATGAATTTTTTGTAAAAAAAACTATTACCAGCAATATATTTTTGAAAAAAAAAAAATATTACTAGCAATACATTTTTAAAATAATATTACCAGCTATACATTTTTTTTAGGAAAGAAATATTACCAGAAATAAATTTTTGACAAAACAAAATATTACCAGGAAAAAAATGTTGTCGGCATTAAATAACCCATTGAGGTTGATATGTCGTAAAACAAAACAAACTGAACCAAACCAAACATTATTATCAGCAATACATTTTTGAACAAAAATATTACCAACAACAAAAATCTTGTTGGTATTAAATAACCCATTGAGGTTTATATACCATAAAATAAAACAAACAAAACAAACAAACACTAATGGAAAATTAAAAACTTAAATTAAAAATATTGTATTTCAAAATAAATTAAAAAACTTAATAAAGTTATTTAATCTTAGAAATTACTTCTTCATTTCATAATTATGAGCAACACCATTCAGGAACTCAATAGGATCTAATGGTTCATTTTCCATTATGACTTTTTTGATTCATTCGTCAGCATCTCTATATTTTTTTAGCTTTTTGGGGGATGGATATCCAGTGATCAACCTTTCAAGAAATGCATCACGTCATTTCTGAACTTTCCAAAAGAAATATAATATAAAAATACTAACAACTAATCTTTTTCTTAAATTTAAAAATACCTCCAACTACTCCTTTTCTTAAATTGGATTATTCAAGCAAATTTGAGTATAATGACGGAGTACTAATTTGACTACTAAATGAGAGAGAGAGAGAGAGAGAGAGAGAGAGAGAGCAACGAAGTAGTAATCCGACACCTAATTGTCCCTCTGCTGAAAAATTCCTATGTTGAATCGGCTATGCCGAATGGCCATGCCGAATCAGTGACACCAAATGGGCTACACCTAAATGTCCCATTCCCAAGCATCGGACATCAGATAAGCAATATGGCTTTCACTTCTCTAGATCAACTGCTTATGTATTAATGAAAGAATTTATCAAGCTTTAGATAAGAAGTGTGAAGCTCAGGCTGTTGCTTTGTATATGGGTTTGGTATAATAGACTTTTTCACAAGTTGAAGGTTATGGTATTTCTGGACAAATCTTTGAACTGATTCAGCCTGTCTTATCAAATAGCAAAATGACTGTCATCTTGAATGGCCATTCTTCTAGATCTTTTTTGCATTAATGCCACACTTCTAGATCTCTTTACCTTAATCCTTGGACCTACATTGTTCTTAATTTTCTTCCCAATTCAGTATCTATGCTGATGACACAACTATTTATTCCTGTGTTAATAGTAAGTCTGATCAGTTCAACAAGATCAAATTAACAACTGATGACCAATTTTCTATTGTTGACTGGAGCAAGGAATATCATGTTAATTTTAATGCCTCCAAATCAAGATCACTCTCTAATTGTCTGAGAGACTCCTTTTCTGCCTCCTATCATTATAGCTAATGCTAACCTCCAGGAGAGTGACTGGTTGCATCTTCTCGGGCTAACATTTTCTGCTGACATGAAGTGGAAAGATTATATTAAATCAGTTGTTAGGTCTTCTGCTAGGAAAGTTAGTTCTCTGGTGCTAGACAATTTTTCTTGTCTGAATCTATCTTACATATTTATATTTGGTCATATTTAGAATATTGCTGCTACATATGTTCTGGTACTTCTGCTATATATATATATATTTAGAGATCCTTGATAAAATCCAAAGAATATGCAATATCATTTGTCATGACCTGGCATTTTGGCTTCAGTCACTTTTCCAATGTATCTTTCCCGTGCCTTTTCTATAAATATTTTTATGGTAATTGCTCTAACAAACTTTGCTCCATGGTACCTAGACTCTATGAATTTAAGCATAGTACTTGGTAGGTAACAAGATCTTATCATTTTCCATTTGAAATAACGAAATGTAACCATAAGTTCTTTGGTAACAATTTCTTTTCTCACTTGTGGAACTCTCTCCCAGCTTCTTGCTTTCCTGTCAAGTTGATCTTCAAAATTTAAATACAATTTCAATTGTTATCTTCTCTCTTCTTAATTTCTGTTCTTTCATTGTTGTCACTCATTAATAATGTTTTTCTTATATTCTTTCACACACAGTAACACCCTGCATGTTAATGGCCTTGCATGGAAAAGATATATATATATATATATATATATATATATATATATATATATATATATATATGAAAACCTAAGGTGATTCGGGTACAAGTGGTCATGCTCAATCACGAGTGGACTTCCACTATATATATATATATGTCCAGGTACGATGGGAACAAATAGAGTACACTTTCAATGTTTGTAACATTTAATTTAAAAGAGGGCTCAATACATAAATCAGTTATATCCCATGTGTGATACACGCTTAGATGATCATGTATCTTTCAATACATGACTGACGAGGCAGATTTTTTTCTCATTGTAGGTTGCCATTTCTTTCTGTGGTAGACCAGTTGCCATTCAAGGCTATAGAACCCAATCTGTCCTGCTATTTACCTATTGCTGGGGGAGAAGAAGAGGATTCATACCTTTCCCAAGGGTATTAGCATATAAGTGAATGTAATAGATTTGACTGGAATTTGAACTTGTCCCTCTGATTCCTCAATTCGAGCCACTACCCATTACTCCACCATGCCTCCCTAATGGTCAGATTTGAAGTGCTCAATACACGTGTGAAAAAATAAAACAAAAGTAAATATAACATGTAGAGCTTTTAACTTTAAAAATCAGGATGTCAGTTGAATCCACTACCTTGGTTTCAACCTTATGGTATCCTCAGGTGATTTTTATCAAATGACCTGGATAAAAAAACAAAAAAAATAAAAATGTACATTTCAATTACGCCCCCACCCCACTGATCCTTTAATAATAAATCTTCTTCTTCTTCTTCTTCTTCTTCTTCTTCTTCTTCTTCTTCTTTCACACACGCCTCCTCTCTTTCTATTACACCCAACCTCATGCATTTATTTATTTATTTTTTTAAAATAATGCAACTTCATTAGTTTTTTTTTGTTTTTTTTTTTAAATAAACCATTAAGAGGTTATTTGATAAAAATCACCTGAGAATACCGTATGGTTGAAACCAAGGTAGTGGATTCAACTGATCTCCTGATTTTAATCGATATATATATATATATATATATATATATATATACCCTTGTGCAAACTAATTGAAACAAAGCCAATAATTCCATTATTATTTCCTTTTTTTTTCTGTATTTTGAAACATGACCCAGTGCACATGTTATGTTAGTACATTTTATGTCCATTTCACAAAATCATTCCTTGCAGATTGACCACAGATTCTCGATTGGATTTAAATCTAGAAAGTTTTTGGCTCAGTCTATAGTACTTTGATTTGCTCACTAGTAAGGCATGCCAATGTGTTCTTGCAGCATTACAATTGTTGTACATTTCCTTGGAGTAATGTCTATTGCAGACAATGCC